>JAEIFT010000740.1:0-96533 GCA_018904225.1 Lordiphosa mommai
CTTGCCCTAGCTTAATTAATATATATATTTTCTTTCTTTTTCAATTAAGATTCAATTGTATTAGCCAGTAATCGGCAATCAAGTATCTTTAAATTTCTTGCGCAGCCGTACTATTTGAAACACGAAATTATTCCATGGTGCATCAGCGCTCCAGCAATTATCAATATGTGCGCATCTATGTATGTTCATTATACATTTCGCACAAGTTCTGAAGTAGTTTGAGCGAAAATGACGCAGAAACTTAAAAAATCAAGTTAAGTCAATGTTAGTCACGTCGACCACGGTTTGCGTTAAGTATGTATGTATAAATGTGAGTTCGATTGCTCTCCTATTCGGCAAACGTGGTTTTTAGTCTGTGCATACAACCGCAGCTCCTTATCTACATGCGTGAGAGTTGTACCGCTACTGCGTTTGGTGAGCGCATTCAGATGTATGTAACGAGCTTTACTCTAAACCTCTGTGGATAGTTCGTTGCACCTAGAAGCAACAAAATGACCTGACTACCACTTGACGCTTAAACCTTTTAATGTCTTTTTTATTCACACTTTTCGAATGGAATATTTTTTTACATGCCTGCAATAAACATTAAATACATCAAGCAGTTAAGACTCACAATTCGATACCAAAGCTGCTGTAGCAGTCGCCGATCACCCACTTCTGGCTACCGCGGTCGCCGATTAGCCAAATCTTTGCGTGAACAACAGACGAGCTCCAGGAAATGGAGCTCCAGCCCAGCAATGCTTCTACGGGAACCTAAAGATGAACTCAGTAATAGGCTCCAACCCAGCAATGTCTATGGGTAGTTAAAGATGAACTCCACGAGTTGAGCTCCAGCCCAGAATCTCTGAGTAGTTAGTATTAAGCTCCAATAATGAGTTCCGTCCGGATAATAAGAACCTTTTTCCAATAGGTCCCTGCTCGGGCGCCAAATGTCGAGGCAAACTCAAGCACCAGCTTGCTTGTTTTACCAATTAAATAAATCCGCTCGGCGTGTGTTTCAACTCGACGTTTATTCACCTAATCATAAGTGTACAGTTCAATCCGATATCGATTCATGTCGATTAAGTAAAGTTCAATGGTATGGCCGTTTGCCAGTAAACTAACCGATTAACATTAATGTTCTTTTCGGAACAATTGGAAAGAAACTTAGTTATTTCAAAATGAATATAATATAATTCGCATAAGTGGCGCGAACAGATGGATTTTACGCGTGAATTACAAAACAAACCAAAGTCAAAATGATAATTTGTGTATTAATATGACTTTAGTATAGAAGAGCTTGCACTTGTCGCTTGTGCCTTTTCAACCACTGTGCGAAGTGAGGTAAAAGTGGCGGCAACAAAAATCGTTGACCGACGCGTCGCTGGCTGGTAGCAGTTTGTCGGTTTGTTGGCTGGCCAAGCCTTATCTCAACACTTAAAATTGCACTCGGCCATGTGTCAGGACAACACGTGTAAATGCCTGGCCATATCAGCCACGCAGGGTTTGTGGGTCGGGGGAGTGTGTTGTGTGTGTGTATTTTGGCACCTGCTGTGCTGCGATTATTATTGCATGTTGTGCCTGCAGCAAGCACATATTCATATTTAATAATTTGAGCAAACACAGCTCACACACACATCTACACCGCTTAAAGCTTAGCGGCAATCACAGTTGATGTCACTCCAGCTCACACATCACATCACATCGGGCAGAGACGGAGGCAGAAGCGGCAAAAAACATTTCATGCAATTTGCTTTCCCGACTGGCGTGAAAAATCACAAATTGCCGAGTCGAGTCTGCAGCCCCGGCACTTGGGCATAAAAAAAATACGGGCAACGTGTAATAAAAACTTACAAGCTTACTGCTCCATTTGTCCTAAGCTGAGAAGTTTACAAGATCAAAGCATTATGCAAAACTCAGTTCTGCTGCTTACTTAACATTTGTCTGGCTGAAGAAGGCGGGGGCGGGGGCGTGATTGTTTTTGGTTTTTGCTGCACGCGAGCAGCAACACTGCTCTGCCACGGTGAGAATGTGTCTCTAATAACCTAACGTGCCGCTCGCATTAAATATGCTAATTTTTACAGTGAATACATTTTGCAGTCGCCTCCGCTCCAGTGCCACCTCATCATCATCATCAGCAGGCGTATTATTTGCCAGCCAAGCAGCCGTACGCATATTAAATACGAGACGATGTTGCCGTTGTTGTTGTTGTTGTTGACGTTGTTGTTGATGTTGCTACGTGTGTTGTATGTGTCGCCTGCTGCCATGTTGCACAGCTCGCCCGCCCGTTGACATTTAGCACGACAGCGACAACAACCGCAACGCCAGCGGTAACGGCAACGGCACGGCAGACCTCACAAACCAAAATTGAGAGGAAATTACGCTGCACATTCCACATTAGTAAAAATGTTTTCTGTGCGACAAGATTTTGCTTATTCATTTTGCTTTCTTTGTTTTCATACACTTAAAAGAGCATTTCAGTTGTAATAGGCATTTTGTAACACTTAACACTTTGCTCGGTCAGCAATTAAATGAAAATTTTCATATTTTTACTGTAAGGCTCCCCCCTTGGCCCCTCCATTCAGGGGTTCGGTCCGGGGTTCGAACCCCCACCCTGCGTTAGGGGTTCGACTCCACAAGCGGTTCCCTTTAAATTGAGAACCGAGGGTTCCGGTTCGGGTTCGGGTTCCAGATTGCATTTATATATTTGTACATAATAAATAATTTAATGAGAGTTTGAAGAAGAGATGCCTTATAAACTGCAGCAGTTTTTGTAGTCGGGTCACATAAATATCTGTCTGAATTGACTAGACAATCAGACATTGTATGTATGTTTAGAAGAGTTCAGCGATACTGCCAACTTGCACTCTCTGCAAAAGTAATTTCTCTTTCACAGTAGTGGGATTCCTGAAACTGATGTGCTTTTTGTGGCCATGAAACCTGCAAAAAACACTGCCACAGCTTATAAATAAGAGATGAGCTTTATCTGCGTATCCGTGATTTAGTAACTGTGACTAACCATATCAGCGTAACTGTGATTAAGTTATATTTAATATTCTCTAATAAATTTTTAATCTAAGTCTCATGGACTGTTGTTCGAATTTATTTACTTGAACTGTTTAAATTATTTTATTCAGTATTACTACCTAATGTTTTGTGGCTGGAGTACCTTACTATATTTGATTATAGTTTATAAATGATTAAATTAAATATTGGCTCCAATTATAACCGATTGAAATTCAAAAAAAAACAACGATGTAGGCGAAACGAAGACCTTCCGGCAATGACTATAATGTGTACCTCGTACGCGTAAAATGGAAACGGTGCTGCCACCTTGCAGAACATCGGTCGGCTAAAGTGGAGAATCAAACGAGTGGCCTGCGTGTTTTCTAAGGGCTCTGCTGACTCCGGATTAACTGATTTGTTTAATTTATAGCAAAGTAGCTAAGTATTGATTTGAAATGGTCTTCCGGTTTTCTAGAACGCCTTTCAATTGTACACATTAAATTTTGGCTCAATATAGATTGTGAGATCAGGATCTGACACATCTTTCAACCGGTTGAACCATTAAAAACAGAGATGCAAATCGATTCTGAACTGATCCGAACCGTTTACTTGTGTTCGTGAGCTTTAAACCATACACAAAACGGTGTTGTTTTTAAAAAGCTAAACTGAACTGAGCAGTTTAATTGATGTAAAGACTACTATCTTTAATTTAAGAATTTTTCTAAGCGCAGTGGTATGGAATCCCGAATTCTATTCAACGTTATTTAGTGAGATAGTGCGCAAACTTCACGTTGAGAGGACAGACTTTCGATAGGCACCCCGACATCTTTTTCAAAAATGACATTGTATACACACCATTTTAAAAATGCTAAGATTTATATTCCATTTTTCTCTGGTGAAGACATCTCATCTGTCGTTATATAATTATTATATAATAAAAACATTTATAATAAAGATCAGCGCACCAAAACAACTATGGATTATTTATGGAAAATTTTTAGGAATTTTATCACAAATAACGTCCAGAATATTGACTTAAATTTAGGAGCCACATTGCCCAAAATTTTGTGATTTCAGGTATAATATGGAGAAATTTGCCATCCTAAAATGTGGGCTAGTATATAAGTTCATCATTTTTCTGAAAAATTGTTTAGTAATGCCTTAAAAAATATAATTTTTCAAGATATATTTATTAATTTACAAAGATATAATAAAAATACGCCCTGACGTGACGTTAACAATTATTTGTTGCAAAAAGTTGAACAAGTTACTACTTGGGTGAATGATTTTCAGCCTCTCGAATGGGTTAATCCTAAAATTTATAATATCTTAATTTGCTCTTACACTCAAAAAAAAAAAAAAGAAGAACCTAATATTAAGGGCTAAAAAGAGTTCCTAAAACAAAAATTGTCAATTATTCAACATCTCATTTTCAGACAGTTTTTAAGGCAATACGTCACCAATCTGGTTTGGTGTTTTCAAAGCGTTCATAATATGAGTAAACATTGAACGTGCCAAGTGCTAATTAGGCGAAATCGGGAATGCAAAATTATCCGTGATGTTTATTTGTACTCTTGACAAATGCAAAATAAAATAGTTAAAAAAATAAAAATTTCTGATCGTGTCATTTTGAGGTAGTCGTTCTTGTAGTTCCAGTCGCTGAGGTCCCGAGTTCAATTCCCAGGCGAGGGAAGTAAAATTTTAAATTGGTCATAATTATATTATTAAATGCCTTTTTAGAGGAAAAGAAGGACTCTCGATAAATAAATCAGTCTTCTGCCCCTTCCTCCCCTACTTTCATACAATATTTGGGAAACAAATTTATTTTTATTTTTGGTAACTTTTGGCCTTAAATTAAAGCAGAGCTGCAAACCTCCGAAATTTTGGAAAAGTGTTCGGCCTCGCGAGGTTCGAACCAGTGAGGAATCTTGGGTTCGGTTCCCGGACCTGATCCTCTGATCCAACCCCAGGTTTTTGCCGAACCTCGGTCACTTAAAAAAAATAATACGATTCAATTAGTTTGATCAACTTTTATTATATAATATAATATAGGCGACCTTGCCTTGTTTAGGTCAATTCAAGTCCTGAACTCCGGATTAAAATTTCAAGAAATTCCTCATAAAATCTGGAATCCACCATCAACTGATATATGTTGGGATTGATTTTAGTCCGGATATCTTTTTTTTTTATCTGTGTAGTATTATATCATTCTGGAACTGTTATTTTCTACTAATTCTTACATTATAAGAAACAGATTTTAGTGTTGAAAAAATGCTCGTACAACCAAGTTAGAAGAATATTTTTAAAAGACCTTTCCAAATAATTACATTTTTCGATGTATATTCTTCGGACCATTTTCGAAGGAATCTATAACTTCATTGCTTATTGGGATCTTATAAACTTCCCTTCTTTACAGTCAATCGTAGAGTCATTTAAAGATAAAATTTTAAATAAACATATCAAGAATTTCCCCTCCGAGCTTGACAATTGGGAACCGAACCTTTTTCGATTTTATGGCTCGGTTCGGGTTCAGGTTCGAGGGATCAAAAATGTAGAAGGTGCATCGGTCCGGTTCGGCCATTTTAATAAACCTAACCGAACCTTTGCAGCCTTGAATTAAAGTGAAAATGATCTAAAAATCTAAGGTCATCAGCAACCTTAAAGTTACGATATGATGTGTTTGGCGCCATTTTGAGTACAAATTGCATGAATTTTAGGATATTTTAGATAGTTTTAGGCAATTTATTTCTCTGGGTGTATGTGAACGCCCCAGCGCCCTGTATATTTTTTTTAAATTGATTTTTTTAAGGATTCGCATTTTATTGATTTCGTTAGGATCAGCAAATCGTGTTTTGTCTCTCTTAATTCGGAAGATATTTTTAGATCCTTTTCCGGGTCTAATTTTGTTTAAATGAGGTAAGCAAAGCAGCTTTACATTTTTAAATAAAAATGTCTTCGAAACCTTGGAGTTCCAAATTTAAACGATTCTCCACAGCAGTTAAAAACTTTTTGTGAATCCTTGCCAGAGTTGATATCAGATTTGCCATACTTAGTTAAATTGCAGGGTACCTAAAACCTTGCTAAAACATTCCTTCACATTTCGTCATTGTCAGCATCAGGCCATGGCCGTGTGGTTGTTGTGCAGTTGATGTTGTAGTTGTTGTTTTTACTGCTGTTGTTGTTTGTTGATTTTGTTTTGAGCTCTTGTTTTTTATGTTAAAAATATTCTAATTATGCCAGGCCCAAAGGCGCTTTACCTGGGCTGCTTGGCCATTGGCTGCCATCATTGTCAGTGAATTAAAAACGTCATAGGGGCTTATTTAAATAAATTATAAGTACACACGCACACTCACACGCACACACACACACACACACACGCACACGCACACCGGCTGCTGGGGATTTTCAATAAATGTAAATAATTTAGCACATAACTGAGGCATATTAGCCCAATCCAATGCCAGCCCTTAAGACATTAGAAAGCTATGTGGAGAAACAGCAGCCGGTCTCTTGTTTATTCCTAAAGGAAATTAAAAAAGAGCATCCGACGCCGCAAAGGTCAAAGTTTTGTAAGGTTTTCTGTCCGTTTTTTTTTTTTTTGTTATCTACCTAATGAAAAGTTTTCCGAGCTGTCTTGGCCCGCGGCTGCTAGTCCAACTTTGGCTGAACACGATCCGCACAGAATGCGAATCACATTCTTGGCTTTTATTTCAATTGTTGCAATTGTCAGCGAGCGGGTTCCAACCAGGCGGGTTAACATTTAAAGTGCCATAACCGAAGCCGAAAATGCAAAACGGCCCAGCTCAAGTCTCAGGTGGGAGTGTGCCATTTCTTTCTCTCCTTTTGTTGGTATTTTCTTTAGCAGGCAGTCAGTCAGTCAGTCATTGCAGGCAACCGTAAGTGCAAGAAAATATGCAATGCAGCTGGTGCCAAACAAAGGAGAAAGTGAAAGTAACGCTGCCTCATTGTTATCCTGGCCCTTTCCAACAGGACGAGCTGCCGGCACAATTGCTAAAAGATAAACTTGTTGCCTGCGTGAATAGTAAATCTCACAACAATTTAATAAAAACCAAATTGTATTCTGTTTAGTGGCTCTCGTTGTTGTTGCTGCAATTGCATTGCCTCCTCCTCCCTTGAGGTTAACGCCATTGAGATTTGTATGAGGGAGTTGTGCAAATGTTTGCTCAAGTTTTTATACTCTGTCCCCCCCCTTTCCCTTTTTTTTCCTCTTCCTCTTCCTCTTCCTTTTCTTTCTTCTTCCTCCTTTTTTTTTTTCCCCTTTTTTTTTTTTTCCCCTCTTTTTTTTCTTTTCCCCCTCATTTTTTTTTCAACACAAAATTTAACACCCGTTTCGGTGCCACTTTAAATCTCGTTTAATTATCTTCTGCACTTTTACCACTCTAAGGTAGCCTTTATTTTAAATTACACGCCGCGACAGCTGGAACACAAAAATTTAACATCCGGTTCGTGCCAACTTTAAACTTGAGACGCCCTCGTGGCTTCCTCCGCCTGCCAAGAGATTCGCCGCCTGCATAATGTACTGGTAATGCAACCCTAAACGACAAGAGCAAAGGATGAAAGTCAAACCGTAAGCGAATTGCTTTTAAATCAGAAAAAAGAGAAAACCGTGTTGAATAAAAAAATATAAACAAGACAAATTTGAATACCAAATCCACGTATGTGAAAATGAAGAAATAGTCGAGAACATTTGAATATACTAGTTGTCAAAGGGAGGCAAAATAACTGCAGTATTCACTCAGTGAAACTGTCAACCCATATGACAGTTGTTAACAGAAGTTACCTATAGAAGGTGCAACAAATTTAAAGTAAAATAAATATGAATACGAGTTTATTAGACCGACTGTAATGTAATTTTGAACCTAACAAAGTTTTAATATTAACACTTTTCAATGTAACACTTATTTGCTTCAACTCAACTATCGTTCAAAAAAAAATTATGATGATAGCTATATGCTAAATATATGTTCAAAAGGATTATTTTGATATTTGAAAAACATATTTCAGTCGATGAAGTTTTTGAAGAATTTATTTTTATTTGATGAAAATTTAGTCGCCAATTATTCGGTAATTTCATGATGACTTATGTAGGTTGCATCTTTGTCAATTAAGGAATCTTTATCATTCAAGGAAGAAGTCTTTCATAACTGATATTGAAAACTTTGCTATTCCAGGTATTATTAACCCACTCTAGAGCCAATATATCAGCTAATTTCAATGTCAAATATTTTCCAAATAAATGTGGACACATTTTTAATAGCTAATTAGTTAACATATTTTTCTAATAAAATTTTTAGCCTTCAACTTCAGAAAAAATTATAACTAGATGTATGGTGAATGGATAAACTTTTTTTCAAAGGGTTTTCACAAATGTCTTAAAGGCCTGTTCTCATAATAACACGATCCGTTACACTTGTGCAAACTCCAGTCTCACAAATTTTGTTAAAAATCGTTGCACTGAGCTCTTAATGAAGTTAGTTTTCATTGGGCATTTCCACAAAAAGGTTCACAATACATTTTTTTTATAAAATAAAAATATATTACAATTTTCTGTTTTTATTTTTTTAATGGAAAAGAAATCCACAGACAAAAAAATTTTTGTCTTTCTCGTTTTGTTAACTTTTAAGATAATTGTCTCGGTAATATTTACTTATTTGCAAGAGAGTTACGATAACTCTCATCGCACTTTTATCTGTTTAACAAGAACGATTTACTACAAAAATTGGAGTAAAATTAACTTTTACCCCTTGTAATTTTGTTAATGTTATTTTGATTTTGTTTTTCTTATAATTTTTTTAAGTGCACTTGAAATTATCAAAGAAAGTGCATACTGAAATTTGAATTATTTCATGTTTTTATATCTTCTTTCCCTTTTCCGTCTTCTCCGTCTGTCCTCTTTCCCCCTCTCCTTTTTTCTTCTTCTCTTTTCTTACCACTTTCTCTTTCAATCCCTTTTCACGCCCCCCTTCATTCCCTAACTCCTCACTTTCCACTTTTTTTTTCCTCCTCCCTCTTCTTTTCTTCCCCTTCTTTCAAAACGTCTCTTCCCACTTCCAACTTTCTACTTTTTTTTCCATCACTACCATCTGGTATATATTAGTTTTATATCTTTCCCTATTTCTGTTATTTATCAAAATCGCCTTCTTCTCTCGTCAACTTTCTCTCTTTTTTTTTTC
The DNA here is from genome assembly GCA_018904225.1 of Lordiphosa mommai. Taxonomy (NCBI): domain Eukaryota; kingdom Metazoa; phylum Arthropoda; class Insecta; order Diptera; family Drosophilidae; genus Lordiphosa; species Lordiphosa mommai. The sequence goes on from JAEIFT010000740.1 coordinate 9,180, forward strand.
CTCCTCCCTCTTTCTTTTTTCTTCCCCTTCTTTATCGCTTTTCTTCTCTCCCTTCCTCTTTTTTTTCCATCGTGCATCACCAATCGTACATATTAGTTTTTATACTTCACCTTTCTGAAAATTTTATCGAATCGGATTTACCATATAAACGATCGTTATCTTAAATTTTTTTATTGCTCCAAAACTCTTAACTCCCTTTTTTTTTTTCCTCCCGGCTATATACAATTCTGGCCTAATAATGAAAACGCGAATATTTATGATATGGTTTTATTGTTTTTCAAAGTATTCTCCAGCAAGATTTATACACTTTTGCATGGGCTTAAACCAATTGTCGAAGCACTTTTTCCACTCCGATTGAGACACCTTCAAAACATGGTTTTTTGAACTCTTCAACAGCATCTTCCGGCGACGAAAATCTTGACCCCCCCCTTTCTCTTTTTGTTTTGGGGAAAAAAAAAATGGGTTGGGGGCCGGGGGGGGGGCTGAGCCATCAATTCACGACGTTTTGGGCGGTCAAAAAAGGCGCTGGTGTGAGCTGATGTGTGAGAGCCTCGTATTGTCATGGTGCACATTGATCTGTCTTCTCTTGTTCGTTTTTCGAATTTCTCCGAAGACTTCAGGCAAACAAATTGTGGTGTACCACTCAGAATTGACCGTCCTACGTTGCTCAAGCGGAACAGTCGCCACATGACCAGTTTTACCAAAGAAACAGGCGACCATTTGCTTCGAAGTGCTTCTTCCACGAACGACTTTTGTATCGATTGCTGTTTTGATTCGGGCTCATAAGCATAGATCCATGATTCGTCACCTGTGACGATCTTATAAACGTCTTTTGAAACACAGGGACTATATTTTTTCAAAATTTCTTTGCGCCAATCCACACGAGCCTTTTTTTGAGCGATTGTCAAATTGTGCGGGATCCGACGAGATCAAACCTTTTTTACTCCTAGGTGTTTATGCAATATCGAATGTATGGTCGAAGAAATGCCCAAGGATGCCTCTATCTCACGCTATCAATGTTTTCTGGCACAACTACTGTTTTTGGACGACCATCGTCTTCGAGCGAGCGTCGCCCGCGATTGAATTCATTAAACCAATTTTTCACAGTGCTATGTCGTGATAATCTACGTCGAAAGTTGTGAAAAAATCAAAAATTTTCACGAGCTAATTCCATTTTTCTGCCGAGGTAAGTTTTTGATTAATCGTTAATCAATATCAAACGTGGTCACACGTGAAAGAGTTGTATGGAGTTTTTATCAATAAAAGTCCATACTTTTTTTGGGAAAAGGCCAATTGGTCCTAAAATGGCTAGAAGTGACCTAGGCCAGAAACTTAAATAGCAACCCACGTATTGAGTCTGCCCAGAAACAGTTTCTTTTATTTTTTTACGTAACCTGGACTGGGATCCCAGTAATGAGACTGCCTCCCTACATTTGCAGACTGAAAGTAATTGAAAGTAATTTTTATTTTAACTATCCCAGCGCTACAAGAACATATAGATGACTTATAATTAATGCGCTAGTCACAAGCTTTTGGACATTTCTACACTTGAGCATAGGCGTACGATGTTGGGTGTACTGTTCTAAAATAAGCTCGTAAATTGTAATTTTGACTCTGCAAACTTTAATAAGTTCTGCCCTCTTCTCAATGGTAGTATTTCGCATGCGGGCTTTTAATCCTTAATTCTTGAGAATCATGCCCTTTCTTAAAGGCTTTTCCAGAATTCACTTCAGCTGCGAGTAGGGGCGTAGCAGGTCAATGAGATTAACTTAATTACCCCCACCGGTTTGGAAGAGGTTCCTCTATTTGTTTACACTTTATAATCTTCTTTTCTTTCTTCTCTTTTTACATTTGGTAACATATCTTTATATTTAAGTTTTATAAGGTAACTGTGTCTAAAAGATGACGTTGCTATTGCAAATAAATACAAATACAATACAATTAACCCACCCCACAAATCAGTGATTGAGCAAGGCTAGAGCCCAGAAATCATGAACTTTCAGGGTCACCACCGATTTTACAAAAATATCAAATATTTTATAAAATTATTTTTTGCATTGCATTCAAAAAGAAACCGCTTTCTATCGAGGAAAAAAAAATAATACTCAGATTTATGGGGAGTACGAGAAGCATACAAAGCCACACTCTGAAATTTTTATGTTTTTGAGCCTTCTCTAGGCGAGGGTTTTCACAAATGTCTTGGAGGCTTGATTTCCTAAAACTCGCACGAAAATTTACCTCGAGAAATTAAAATTTTTCAATTTAATTTAGGGCAAATGCGAATAAATGCTACGTAGTTTGAGGCTAGCTTAAAACATTTGTCAAATTTTCCAAGTAAATCAGAAAATTTTGCTTTGCCACAACTTTTCTTATTTATTCATATAAAATCAAAATTTATAAAGCACATTGTCGAAGCAGTGCTCAGTCAGGTATATAATCATTTCAAAATACATTGTCATTTGAGTTAGTATCACGCACACACACTCACACACACACACACCGAGAGAGCTCGTAGAAATGCGTGGAGACAATTTAACGAAAATTTAATCAACGCACTTTGCGACAGACAAGGCCACAAAAAGAGGCAGTAGCGTAACTATGTGGCGTACACACATACACGTACACAGAATCCATTTAAAAATGCTTAGTAAACTCACACACACACTGAAGCACACCTCCTGTCTCAGTCGAAGACATTTGATATTTTTGAGCATTAAGCTTGTTTCCTCCACGTTGCTGTTCGTTTTTCAATAACATGAAAGTTTTGTGCGTTGCGTAGCTTGTTTGATGGAAAATTGTAACGACACACACACACACACACAAGCAATTTCTTGTTAAGTTTGTGTTTGTATGAGAGTTGATGCTCCAACACCTGCCATGTGTGTTGTGGGGGTTAACTGAAGCAGCCACAAAATGACATCAAACGCAGGTCGTCTATTGATAAGGACTTTTTATTTGCTTTAGCAAATAGCAATGACATCAAATGCTACCCGAGGATTGTGTTTTCTTTTTTTGCTAAGATCAGTTTGGAAATGAGAGAAAGCTGTTGCTGGCACAGCCTTTGAGTTACGACCAAATGGGGGAATGGTGTGTGGCAATTTTGCGCCATGGCATGTCAGTCACGTACATAATTAGCGCACGGCACGTGGCCAACACATAAAACTACCTGTGGCACCCAACGCTTTGTTCTGATTACCTAACCAGAAAGTACACAACTTCAACTATTTGCCAAGATAAATTGTTCCAAGGATTCCTTATTGCAAAATTCATTTAATAATAATAAAAAACGCACGCGGCATGTGGCCACAGGCGAATGCAACTGATGATGATTGTCCGGGCATCATAAACCAGAACGAAGAGATGAGTCTGCCTGCTGGGACTCAGACTCGGTGGACATGAACGTCAGCGACAGCTATCCGCGCGCCACATGCTAATTACTTAGAGCAACAACGGCGGCTGGCACGAAATGCAAAACCCAAACCCAAACACACAAACGAAGGAAGGGAAGGCTGACTGCAAGTTCAAGTTGCGGCTGGGGTCGAGGGAGAGCAAGTCAACTGCACAGCTTGACTGCATTGGGGAGAGACTACAATTACGTTGACTTGAGTTGTGCAGATTATCCTATGTAGGCACTTAACATAAGACGGGGAGACAGACACCGACTCCGACTTGAGCCAAGTCAGGCCAAGCGTGTGTAAGTTGGCTTTATTATAGCGCGCCGCATGCTGGCGGAAACATAATAAATAAGCAAGTGTGCAAGCGGAAATATTAAGCAACAACTGCAGTGCAACAGAACCAACAATAAGCAAAAGAAACTCATTTCGTATCTCATGAGTTTTGCCCCCTGACATTTTTATTCTGTTGCATACTTTTGTGCGCTCGCACACACACACAAAGAGAGCGAGACAGACAGACAAGCGGAAGTGCTCATTGTTATACTGTCAATGGCCTAAGCCAGCTGCAAAAAAATAAAAAGACTGAAAAACCACTCATAATTCACCAACCGCATGACGCAATGTCAACATTTTGCATTTGTTTTTCTCAAATGAAAAGATGAAATATTGCAATTTACTTGAGCCAAGTAGGTGACAGTCAAATACCCTCAAATAAGCTGAGAGGGTTTTCTGCATAGAAAAACGTCTGTAATTTGACAGCACGTGAAGGAATATTTGACATTTAGTCTTATTTGGTTAGTGGCTAAATAAACAAATTTGTATGTGATGTTGAATTAACCCAGAAAAAGCCCGTTTAATCATTTCCAAAATAAATTAATCAAATTTGCATGATAGTTAAACTGAAAGATAAGCAACTGCGCGATTCTTATTGCAACTTTAAGTTAAAAAGTTGTCCAAATTATGTGTGATTAGGACAGGAAAATATTACAAAAAAGTCCATAAATTAAAGAAACGTTAAATTAACATGAACTTGAGAAAGCAAGCCAAAGATAAATACATTTTTTCGTAAAAATCAATCACTGAGAAAAGGCTTGATAAAATAGTCTGCGGACTCTGCACCATAAATTTCAATAATTTTAGTGTTGGCTTACTAAATTCTTTTGTTGTTGTTCCAGTTCAAGTTGCGGTGTTTCGGAACCGTGGACGAAACCAGAATCCATTCCACACCGGATACCAAGGTACATTCAAATCAGTGTACAGCAAAGAAGGCCAAGGTGCGTCTGTCGGTTCCGTAAAGGGTAATAGGATCATTGGCGAATATTATTCATATCTTTCCAACTGCTTTTACATTGATTTGAAGTCAAAAAAGGTTTCGCTTAGCTTAGGAAAAAATGAGCTCTTCCACACCAGATTTCAGTCCCCATGTCAAATTCCATAAATTGGGCTATGAACTAATATTTACACAGATCCATTAAGATTCATAAGGAATGGATATAACAATATCCTTTGGTTATTTTTGAGCTCCATTGAGTTATTCTTGAACTCAATTTAACATTTTTTAATCTGAAACTTATGAAAAAAAGTATATTATTATTACAATTAATGATCAATAAATAAATGGCTTCGCAGTGACAGATTTGGTTCGAATATTTTACTAAATGCCTATTTTAAGGAGAAAATCTATTATTTGGATAAATAACTTGAACACATTGGACTAAATGTAACGACAAGGGAGGATTTTGTATAATTTTCAATCTCGCTTTTTGGCATACTTTTCTTACTTACTTACTTACCGATTCGGATCATTTGTTTACAGTGAATTTTGGAGCTAATCCAACAGCGGTTTCGGTTAAGTTTTGCGGTTCACAATTAATATATTTCACTAGACAACAATTTTGAACTTTTTTTCTGGCTTTTGGTCGAAACCGTTTTTTCTTTGTATAGATATGGGCTTCCAAAAGAGGAATACAAATTTTCAGATTTTACTGTGGTGCAAATAGTTTTTGAAGAATTTTTAAATTATTCGTTTTTCGTTCAAGCCATTTTTCCTCACTGATTTTGCATATTTCCAACATTAATTTATAGGACATAGAGCTACCATTACTAACTTCTTAGAGTTTTAATCCTTAGTGATAATAGGTTTCTTAAAGGGGTCTTCTACCTTTTAACATTTTTATACACTTGAAAAGTGTATATTAATTTTGACCAGAAGTTTGTAACCCATAGAAATATTCATTTACGACCCCAAAAACTATATATATTCTTGATCAGGATGACGAGCTGAGTTCATTTCCGCTTGTCCGTCCGTCCGGCTGTCCGACTGTCTGTCCGTCTGACTGTGCGTCTGTCTGTTTCTACGCGAACTAGTCTCTTAGTTTTAAAGCTTTCGAGCTGAAATTTTGCGCAGAGTCTTCTTTTTACTGCACGCAACTTATATGTCGGAACTGGCCGGATCGTATGACTATATCATATAGCTGCCATACGAACGATCGGTCGGAAAATGTAATTTACGAAAAAAAGTTTTTTTTATGGTATCAAATTTTTATTATCAATGATCTAAAAATTTGTCAATATCTGATATCTATATCCTATATATATTTTACCGGTTAAATCAGTTGGAGTAAACTTTTTCAAGTGTATTAAAACTTGGGTCGAAGTTAGCTTTGCCTTCTCGTTTTTTACTCTCTTCATTAATGATCTACCATTAGTCCTGACTCGTTTTAGAGTTATAATGCATGCTGATGATGCGAAACTTTTTTAACATTTAAAGATTTGATATCTCGATATCATTTCCAAGCTGACTTGGATGCATTTCATTCATGGTGTCAATTCAATCTCCCAAACCTTTATATTTTGCAGTGTAAGGCTATGACATTTTGAAGAAGCTCACCACGATGGATAATGTGACATTAGAGCGTAAATGATCTGGGGGTAATTCTCGATCATAAACTTAAATTTGACTCACATGTTACTGCTACTGTTAGTAAGGACAGAAGCGTTCTTGGGATTATTAAGTGTTGGTCGAAGCAATTCGATAATACTTATACGACAAAAGTTCGTTATACTTTTCTTGTCCGTCCAATTCTTGAGTATAGCTCAAGTGTGTGGTTTCCACAATATTTGATCCAACAAAATAGAATTTAATCTGAGCAAAAACAATTCTTATTGTGTGCTCTTCGTGGTTTGAATTGGAATCCCTAGGTCCGGTTACAATTGTATTCTTCACTCCTTAATTAACCGAAGAGTTATGCTTGGTGTAATTTGAATACATTGACTAATAAATGGCGAAAACGACTCAACTCTGATGAGTTGTTTAGTCAAATTAATCTTAGCCCTCCTTTTAGACAGACTCGTAACTTTATCCCCTAATCTCTAAAAAGATGTGCTACTAACTATGCTTCGCATAACCGTTTCGTGTCCTTTGTGCTGATTTCCATAAACTCTTCCGAGTAATTAGCTTAAAATGTTCGATTCCTGCTATAGCATCTATTTTAATGTATTCAGCCCGCAGTTTGCCTTAATTTCGTGTTTTCGTACGCATTATCGTGTCACACATTTGTGGCTGCGCCCCTCGGTCGGTTGGGCGGGAGGTGGGCTGCTATTTTGCTTGGGGTTCGCGTGTATGAAGCTTCGGCTTGATATCGCTTGGGCCACTTTAAAGTACTGCGTATTGTGAGTCAACGTCCAAACAGCTATCCTTGAAGGGAGAAGAGTCCATACATATTTATCTAAAAATCTAAAAAGTTAGCTTGAAGCGGAAAGTCGGATAAAACTTAAAAAAGAAAGTTAAAAATTTAGTTTTATTATTTTTTATTTATTTTAGGGTAGGAAAAAATTATTAGCCTTTTTGCAGGCTTAGGGATAAATCCAATTTTCTTTTATAAGTTATCAAATAAAATGTTTTTGTGGTGAAAAATTTTATATTTTGTACCAAGGGAACAAAGAGTATGAAGAGTTTTTGTGTAAATGAATGTAACAGCCAGAAGAAAACATATCGGACCCTATAAATCTGAGTCGGTATATCCATAAATTCTAAACACTTTATACTTTAAGTTAATCGTTTTCGAGAAATTAGAATTAAAAAATTCTTAAAACTACATTTTCAATTGGTACCCCAAATCTATAAAAAAAAAATTTGATTCCCTTTTTTTTTAAATATTTCTTTCGAGTTCGTGTCTCACTCTGTTGAGCTACAATTTGGCAGCACACTATCCAAGGTCGTGAGAGAAACTCGACTTGTCCCATTGGCCTGTTGCAGTTGCATTTCCATATCAAAGTGTTAAGCATTGCCAAATCTTTAAACTTGTCACAACTTTTTCCTTCTAAGGTCAAATCTAATTTGATTTAAGAAAAAGCAAAAATTTAATACAATTTTAAGCTAACACTCCTGCCAATATTAATATCTTTTGACAGCCAATCAAGGCAAACCAATATCAATCAAATCTATTCTTTCTTGCATTATACCCACATCGAAGTGTAGATTTAAATAACAATACTTGGAAATTTTGCAAGTTTCTTGTAGTAGTCGTAGTTTACGCTCCAATTAGTCGCTTCCGACAAATGTCTCACAGTCTTTTCTTTTGTGTCCTCCCTTTTTTGTATGTAAGAAAAACGGAAATCAAATAATATTTTCATACTGATTTATGAATCTATTTACACTGAGCCTGCTTCAACTTTATTCGGCCCATTTGCATGTGATTCATGCTCTGAAAACCATGAATGATTATATTTGTTCATTTTGCCTTCTCAGTGTTAGTTTGGCACAAAAATAAATGACTTTGGTTTGGTTTTGCTTCAGTTTACTGAGTTGTTCATAAACAGAGTCGGAGATTATGAGAGTGAGCAACGCACTCCCTCCCCCTCTGGCTGTACTGACCACAACATCCTTTACGGTTTTCATATTTATTTGTGGCCTCAGCTGGGGGCTGAACATTAAGTTGTCAAGTGGCCGACAACTTTAAAACTGTTTTATTGATTTAAAAAAAAATAAAAAATAAATAAACAGAAAACAAACTATTTGCAAATATTGTGTCAATGTGAGCCCAGGGAAATGACTACAACACGTGTAGCAGCAAAAAAAAGAGGGAGAATTTACATTTGGTGTAATAAAAACTGCAAATGTACTAAAGTGGAAAGTGAAATGCGAAACACAAAAAAAAAAACGAAAGAAGAAAAAACATGCCATATACTAACTGTCGCTATTTGTTGGTGCTTTTTAGGTGGCTTGAAGAGAGCCAGGCAGGAGGTGGCATCGACGCACATTGCATAGCAATACACAGACCCCCGGCACGTGTGAAAAAAAATAACAACAAGAGCAACTTCTTCTTCTTCTTCTTCTTGTTCTCCCCACTCAATTCTTGTCCGTTGCATGTTTATTTCCATTCTGCTTATTCCTTTGCCTTTTTCCTCGACTTTGCTGTACAATGGCATTTATGTGTATTTTATTTTGATTCCACAAGCTTTTTTGTTTGATCCTGGATAGCCAAACACATGCTGAGATTGGTCGGATAAGTAAACAAGAGCTATTAAAAATGGTAGAAAAAGGGACGTTACTTTAAATCAACAAGCGTAAATAAACTTAAGTAGAGCTTACATTTAAACCACTCAAACAAATTTGCTTATGGTCGAGAAATGAATTCAATTATATTTTACAAGAGCTTACACATATATGAAAATCGTATGGATATTTAGCAAACTATTAACTAACTTTTGCAAAGTCTTTGGCTCAAAATATTGAAAGATAAAAAGCAGAAAATCAAACTGAACCGTATTTCGGTTCCTTATGTTATGTTTTGCCACATTCCGCTAAGAAGAGGTAAAATTTGAAAAACCTTTAAAATTAAGGACCTAATAGAATGGATTCTTTATTCAATAGGAAATAGTTTTAAAGATATTTATGTAAATATAATAAACTTTACCACGAAAATTTGAAATATTCTCAACTAACTTGTTTATCTAGAAACTTTACCCATTGCTAGCTAAACCTTTTTTCACATTTCTGGCCCAATAAAACTGTTCGTCTTTAGAGGCAAAGAACGTAGCAAGCTGATTTAGTAGTTACTTCAATTTCAACTAAAGGAAAGCGTGTTCCCTTAAGACCGTTCTGCAAGGTCTGGCCGATATGGCTGGTGGGTTAGAACTTCCCTTCGATACTATCAAAATAGGTTATTACCACCTTTGCTCAATGCAGCCGAGCATTACCATGATGGAATTTCATTTTGTCCGTTTTTAGAGATTTCTTTTTTGGTTTCGCACGGGTCTTTGTACAAAATTGGCATTCCTTCGTACTCCTTGTTGTCTGTGTCAAATTCATCACTATGAAATCGTCTGAGCTGGTACTCAGAGGTTGTAATTGATGGAGCAAGCTCTTCGTAAGCCTTTCTTTCGGCTGACTTTCTGCTGCTCACTACACTCCTCACCAATAGAATAGGACACCCCTTATATCTAATTTAGATTGACTACTGCTTACAAACCAAGCATGCTAGAGTCTTAGACTTAGCAACAAAGTTTTAAGTATTAACAAAAAATAATTTTCCAAAAAGCGAACAAATTCGGGGTCCTATTTTCTGTGCCACTTGAATAGTAAATTGGTCGTTTTCCTTGGCACGTGGACTGATATTTTTTCTTTGATCGATCTTTTTAGTTATTTAAGATTATTTAATTTACAAAAAAAAGTAAAATGGGTCGAGGAAAAGCCTTAAACGAGGAGGAAAAAGAACAAAATAAATCCAACAATTACGCTGACCGATCTTTGATCAAAATAGCTTAAATAAATCAAGAGAAGCCGACATGTTATAACCGTATTTTGAATTAATGAGTCTGAACATGGAAAAAACATGAAAGGCCGTACGAACAGTGCTCTTACTAAAGGAGAAAGGCGACTTATATTAGAAAAAACCGTTAGATTATCTTGACCCTTTGTCAAAAATAAGAATAAAATTTGGTGTTAAAGGCTGTTCCACAACTATGCGTCGCGTTATTTCGAGTGTTAAGCATATAAAAGGATGACAAATCATGAAGAAGCCACTTTTTAACACGGCTCGAAAGGCACAAAACCTGCACTTCGACGAATAAATTCTGACGAGTAAAAATTTCGATAGTCCTGATGGCTATAGCTTTTAATTCCATGATCTCTGAACAGAAACTCAATATCTCTCTAAAGTTATTAAGCTGGACGATTTATTCACCGCACTTGAACATCATCGAAAATGTCTGGTTATGATTGACACGTAAAGTATGGATGGATCAGGAAAACAATATTCAGTTATCTACTACGTTTATGCTTATAAAATATCATGCTTGTTGGCTCCTCAAAGTATGCAAAATGTATTTTCTTCAATTATTATTTTTTTGCTTAACACACTTTTAAGGCAGCATCTTTCATAATCCACATTGAGCATTCATTCAAATTGTCGGACATGTCAAAGGTATACAAAAATAATAACTGTTGAGGCTAATCAAAAATATTTTCGTTAACCATTTATATTTATAAACATTGCATACTTTGAAGGGTAAAAACATGATTTTTTATTTGTGCATAAACGTAGTAACTCCTGAAGTAATCCAAACCATAGTATCAGCTTTAAACTCGATTTATATAAATTATTTGGGCAATTTAAATGATTCCCTTGCAAACCGGATACCTCTATTTGTATATCGTGATCTACGATAAAGCAATGATGTATTACAGTTAATATATAAATAATCTCGTAAACCAAAACGCAACAACTCAGGCTCAAGCAGGGTTCTTTTTAAAATAGAGCAATTCCACTTCCACTTAGGCACTGCCAAAGCGTCCCTTAAGCGCCATACTGCAGGGTACATAATGCTCGGTGGGCTTTAGTATGAAAAAGGAACAAACCAATTCGCTATTAATGCTCATGACTGCCCCAGCATTGTTCATTTGCCCGCAATAGTTGGGAGCCGAGAAAATGGTGATCAAATGTCGATTGGCAAAAAATTCATATCCATCCTCCACCACCTCGTGGGCACGCACCACCAGATCGAAGTTGTGCGAGTTCAAGAAATCACGCACCAAAGTCTCGTCAAAAGTGAAGCTCACGCCGCGATCATTGTGACCCCAACCGATGCTAGTGCGATTCAAATCGGCCCAAAGCAAGTCACATAGAATGCCGTTATCGGGTATGTCAGTGGGACGACTAATATTGCGTATCTGGTCCATGTTCTTGAGAGAGGGACTCAAGCCACCATGACAGCAAAAGATGCGTCCAGCCACAATGGCGGCCACCGGAAAGCAGTTGAAACAGTCGGTAAATTGACGCCACAGTTTGACACTAAAGCGACGCTTCATCTCGTCGTAGAAGCCTGGCAAAAAAAAAGGAAAAAATAACTTAAGATATAGAGAAGACAGAAAGACCCACCATAGACTCTATTGATACTGGCACACTCATGATTGCCGCGCAGCAGAAAGAAGTTATCCGGATAGCGCACCTTATAGGCCATCAATAGGCAAATGGTCTCCACCGATTGCTTGCCACGATCCACATAATCGCCCAAAAACAAATAATTGGTCTGGGGAGGACAACCGCACGACTGAAATATACGTATCAGATCCGTAAACTGTCCGTGTACATCACCGCAGACCTTCAACGGGGCATTCAGCTCGAGTAGCATCGGCTGTTTGAGAATGGCCTCACGTGCCTTTAGGCATAGCAAATCAATCACACTCTCCGTCAATTCGCAATAGCCGCCATTCAGGTTGGTCAAAGTGGCAATTATGCCATCCACATCGCTCTGGGTAAGCGACATGTTTGCTAATTAATTGAGATTTTGTTGTTTGTTGAGTTGTGATACGAGAATTTGGTAAAATTGTGTGTGAGTGGGATGAGAGTTCTCTGGCCGGGCTAACTAAGTTCCACTTTGCTTTACAGCAAAAGCGTTAGACTGCACAAGATTTATGAAATTTATTTATGTGCCCTCCTCATCATCATCATCTCCATCATCTCCATCATCATCATCAGATATGCCGTCGCAATTTCTGTTGCGGCATCCGCGTGGACGTAAGCGGATTTGCGACAAAACTGAGTCCAACGGCTGGTCAGCTGGCTCGGTACGGTCGTTTGAACCTGGACGGACGACAGCAAAGAGCGTCGAGGCTAAATCCTGTTAAAATTTAGTGCAAAATAAGATAGAATGTTGGCCGGGCAAAGAAAAAAAGTAAATTATTTCTCATTCTTCATTTTCATTGAATGCTTTCGCTTCTTTCGCTTTTCCTTTCCATCTTTTGTTTCCTTCATGCACTTTCACTCGGCCGAGACCATTTTCCATTCAAAATAAAATAAAATAAAATAAGTACATATATTTCGCTGGTCATAAATTGTCGCCGAAAGCTCCGAAAACAATAAAAATAAATGAACTTGAGTGAGTTCTGCTTTGCTCTGGACGAAACTGAAACTGCGGCAATTTCATTATTATTACTTTCCTCTGTGCGCTAACTTTTCTCGGCTATTGTTTATTGCACTCCGTCCCATTTTTGGCTATTAGTATTTATGGTGCGCCGCATGTTTAATGAGAAAAAATACGTCTGCATTTATCCCTAGAAAAATCAGTAAGTGTGTGAAACTTAAGTTTGCCTAATATTTTCAATAGTTCAACACATATTCATCAGCCGTTTTTATGGGAAATTTAAAAGATTTTGGCAGATCAACATATTGATTTTTAAAGTGGTCAATTCCAGCTTTTAAGTAGATTGTGGGTCCTTTAAGCCTTCGGGCATTTTTAATTAATAACAAGTAAGAGCGCTACAGTTGAGTGCCCCTACTATGGAAAAGCCTGTAACCGAAAGCCGAGACTTAAAACGCCGCAGTAGCGACCATGACCCCGCGCTACCTGTTGAATGCTTGAATAGAATTTTTCTTCAAAAACTGCAGTGTTTTTTAACCGACTTAAATGAGTTTTTAAGAATATCGTTAAAAATTAGCAATAAAAATTTTTCAAAAAATTTTAAACTTTTTCTTTTATCTAAAAAGTGTTTTGTTGTTGTCAACACTTGTCAAAGTTATCGAACAGGAATTATGCCGAATTTGAGGTTAACTTTACTAAATTATGCAATGATCCAATACTTTATAATTATTATACTCTGTATCGAAGATACAAAGAGTATATTGAGTTTGTGCAAATGTATGTAACAGCCAGAACGAAGCATTTCCGACCCTTTAAAGTATATATATTTTTTATCAGCATCAACAGCCGAGTCGATATAGCCATGCCCGTCTATCCGTATAGACGCTGAGATCTCAGAGATGGTAAGAGATTAGGAGATAGTAGAGTTGCCACCCCAGCAATTTGGAAAAACATAAATTTTCCCACAATTTTGGAGTTAGGTTGTTCGAACCCTCTAGACATATATTCTACTCATCATTACTTATCGTCGATAAGTTATCGAGTCCTATACATTTTTTTTCGATCAAATGAACGTTGCTACCCCAACAATTTAAAATAATCCCCAAATCTCCCACAATTCTAAAAATTGATTATTCGAACCTTCTAGACAATAACTACTACTCTTATCGAGCCCGCATACATCTTTTTTCGATCAGATGAACAATAGTAGAGTTGCCACCCCCACAATTTACAAAAAAAAACCTCTAAGCTCCCACAATTTTAAAGATACATTATTCGAATCTTCTAGACATTGATTCTATTCATCATTACTTATCGAGCCCCCCATACATCTGTTTTCGATCAGATCAACAATAGTAGAGTTGCAACCACCACAATTTAAAAAAAAACTCAAATCTCCCACAATTTTTAAAAAAGCTAATTCGAACCCTTTAGATATATGTTTTAAAAACACTGTTCTACAAAATGAGACCTTTTGTGAGTATCCCGAACATTTTAAACTAATTACTGTTCGTCTAGCCATGCTGAATACGAGTTGATAAGCCAAAGTCATATCTTAGTTTCCGTTTCCAAGAAATTGCGGAAAAAGCATATTTTCGATTTTTTGACCTATTCGAATTTTGGAGGCCACACTAACCATAGGTTGATGGGTTTATGAAGCCTATTTGATAGTCAACATGTCAATGCAACTGAGAAAAATCAAACACGCGGTAAAAGTAAAGCCAAAGGAGTGGAAAATTGCCTCTGAAGTCAAGTTTTTCTATTTTAATAGCACTTTTGTCAAACTAAATCATCTGCTACAAGCCAGTAGATTGGTCGGATATTTTTTTCAACCACATAATCATATAGTTTAACATATACACTAATTATGCCAATTTTGTTAAATTTATGACAGGTAAATTTGCAACGTTAGAGCCTTTTTAAACCGAAAATCAACATTAAATTTTATGGGAGGACAACTAGATTCCAACCGCAAATTTTTATAGGAATAATCAAAAGGCTACTTGATATTTTTTAATATTTTTTTTTTTAAAAAAATTCAATTTTCCAATTTTTTTTCAAGTTTAGTGTTGTTTGGTCACCGACCCAACAGAGCAGCAGCAGTTTAAATCTATAAATTAATTCTTTTATTTCAACTATTTTGCTCTGTGTAGCAAAGCGCAAATAACGTAACTCCTAGCTCTTGTTTATCTTGCTAATGCGCTCTCTTTTCCTCTCTCGCTCTGTTAAACTCTTTTAATTTGCTTGCCCTTGGCCTTAAGCCTAAACGCAATTGTCTGCATTAAGCAGTCTTGATATTGATCTGCTCGGCAGCAGTCTTGATTTTGATCTACTTAGCGTCAGCCGATCTGTCCTAAGCATCTCGATTCGCCTTTTGTTTAAACGGCACGAATTAATTCGGATTCGCCTGCCAATTGTTCTTATATCAAATTTTATATAGCACGGGCTAATTTGAGTCCGTCTGTTTAAATTTTGCTATCTATTGAATCGGCTCACGCGGCAAATAAACTGAAATTTATATCGTTTGAAACACACAAATCGGTGTTAATTTTAATTGGAAAAAATCTGGAAAATTCAATAGCTATTGAAAAAGCTCAATAGCTCAACAAGTGTAAAAAAAAATAGAAAACGAGAAGGCAAAGCTAACTTCGACTGTGCCGAAGTTTTAATACACTTGAAAAACTTTACTCCAACTGATTTAACCGGTAAAATATATATAGAGGATATAGATATCAGATACTTAAATTTTTAAATCATTAATAATAAAAATTTTATACCATTTGGATACATTTTTTTAAACTATGTGAAAGCATATAAAACTAATATATACCAAGATTGGGGACGCTATGATAAAAAACAAAAAAGTTTTTCTCACTAGAAGTAGTTTTTTGACCGACCGTTTCTATGGTAGCTATATGCTATAGTCATCCGATTTTGATATTTTTTTCCAGAATTATGTGAAAGCATATAAAACTAACATATACCAAGATTATTAACGCTACGATGGAAAACAAAAAAGTTTTTCTAACTAGAAGTAGTTCTTAGTCCGATCGTTCCAATGGCAGCTATATGATATAGTCATCCGATCCGGCCAGTTCCGACATATTAGTTGCGTGCAGTGAAAAGAAGACTCTGTGCAAAATTTCAGCTCGATAGCTTTAAAACTGAGGGACTAGTTCGCGTAGAAACAGACAGACGGACAGACAGACGGACGGACGGACAGACGGAATTGAACTCAGCTCGTCGTCCTGATCAAGAATATATATAGTTTATGTGGTCGGAAATTAATATTTCTATGCGTTACAAACTTCTGGGCAAAATTAATATACACTTTTCAAGTGTATAAAAATGTTGTTCCTCTTGATTGAGGTACGGGCCAAATCACATCAATAATGCGTCAATTGCAACATGGCTGATCAAAATCGGATCAGTAGAACTGTCGGAATCATGGCTACCAGGTCAGAAAACGTGGTGTCTAGAGAAACGCGGTTAAAGTTTTGAGCAACGTATAAAATACTCACTTTAGCAAGAACATTGCTCCACTTTAATGGCTATATTTGCCAAACTATTTTGAATTTTTGAAAATGGTTTGAAGGGAATGAAAGGGGAAATCCAAGCTAAATTAATAATGCAAAACAAAAAATCGAATATTTTTTTTCAAAAAACCAGAAACGTAACAACATTCTTCAATATCGCCAAAGTAGACAAAACAGCTCACTTCTGGTCGGTCAAATCGGTAGGCATGCAACACACCTGGTTCGCTGACAACAACTTATGTAAAAGCTGGGTGTAAGGAAGAGGCGGACACATTACTGCATTTTTTTGACACTATTTAGCTTTTCCTAAAAGGTGACTCAGAACACTTGGTCATTACATTCTTATCAACCTCTCGGAAATAGTACGGTTTTTACTGTCCTCAAATGTCAGTCGGGACCCTACGAACCAAAAGTTTTCAAAATGTTTGTAAGCGTCAAATATAAAATCACATGTTTTGTAAAAAAATTAACACGTCCATACTTGTTGTCCTTAAATGTTTTGGGTATATGTCCGCTGGTTTTCTTGTTTTTGTTTTGGCGTTTTGCACAATTATTAGTTGGTTTGGTGCCTTGGTCTTGTGTTTTTTTGGGCTTCAAAATTTTTCTGTTGGTAGCTTTTTTCGCTTTAGTTTTCGGGCTGACAAAAGCGTTTTAGCTCACCACTAGCACAATTCGTCCAGCGGTCCTACATAAGCAAAAGTCTTTTATGCTGCATTAAACCGTCTCTGATTTTAAGAGATCTGGAAGTGCGTGTTTATTTTGTGCAGTTGTGTTAGTCTCGTATGTTTTCTTTGTGCTTTGTTCGCGTACCATCTCCTCCTTCCACTCTTTTCTTTCCCTGTCTCCACGTTTTGAGTGGCGGCCCCGCCCATCTGTGTCCGCCACGGCCTGGACAAGCAGCCCGCTCTCCCACAGCAGCCCCCGCAGTTCACAGATAGTAGAAAAGTCAACAAAATATTAAAAATCTTTTCATTTTATAAATATTTCCTTTTACCTCTCTTTTGTTCGTAAAATTTAACGAATCTTATCTGATGTTCGTTGTCACTCAAGTGGCGCTCTTATTTAATGGTTTCCCCTTCAAAAAAATTTGGTTCTAATATCCGGCGTTATCTAATTAGAGTGCTTAAATCTATCCCTGCTTTGGGCCAACCCCAACTAATTGGTTAATCATTGTGGGCAACAATTGTTAATCAATAATTAAAAAAAATATTAAATAACAAAATTTAAAAATTTTGGTACGTGGGCGCGCGGTTTTGTTGTTGTACTCACTTAAGCTTAGCACGTCGGTGGCTTGGCTCACCCTACCCCTGAACCGGGTCTGACAACAGGACTACCGTTCTACCACAAACTAAATACTCCCAAAATACGATCTTTAACAACACCTATAACCACCACAAACCTATATTGTAATACCTAGCCCTTTTTACTATGCTTTATTCAAAACCAATTGAGTTGTTGTTATTATGTTGACTGAACTGATAAGCTGTCTTAGCTTGGGTGATTAGACAGACGGGAATATTACATAATGCATTTTCTTCTACTTTTTGTCAATTCCAAGGGACAAGGGAAGGTCAATAAAAAGGGACTCCCATAGCTACACCTTTTAGGATTGATTATGGAACGCTCCTAGTAGAATTGAAACGGGACTCCCCAGCAAACACCCCTTATGAGTGTTCATAGAGCGCTCCTACTTAGGAGTAAAAATGGAGACCACAAGAGAACCTCATGGAAACGTTTATAGAGTTTTAAAATACGTAAGTAGGTCGAGGATTTGCTTTTCCAGGAATTTTAATCATTTTCACAGTTAACCAAGTGTATTCAATTAAGGTAGTAGTCTGGTAACTTGGGTTCAAAAAATCAAAAGTTTTTTGCTTAATTTGAAAGTACAATGTCTTGAGAATATACTGTGAAAATTTCAGACAGAAATTCGATATATTTCGGGAGTTATAACGAGTTTCCTAGAGCGCCTCTTTTAAGGTTGTTGAACTTTAAACACGTTTTTCTCAAAACATTGTTTTTCTGGTCGGCCCGGGTCCTCACTTTTTATACACTTGAAAAGTGTACATTAATTTTGCCCAGAAGTTTGTAACGCATAAAAATATTTATTTCCGACCCCATAAACTATATATATTCTTGATCAGGACGACGAGCTGAGTTCAATTCGGTCTGTCCGTCTGTTTGTCTGTCTGTCCGTCTGTCTGTCTGTTTCTACGCGAACTAGTCCCTCAGTTTTGAAGCTATCGAGCTGAAATTTTGCACAGAGTCTTCTTTTTGCTGCACGCAACTAATATGTCGGAACTGGCCGGATCGGCTGACTATATCTTATAGCTTCCATAGGAACGATCGGTCGGAAAATAAGTCTTAGTGAGAAAAACTTTTTTGTTTTCCATCTTAGCGTCACCAATCTTAGTATATCTTAGTTTTACATGCTTCCACATAATTCTGGACAAATTTATCAAAATCGGATGACTACATCATATAGCTGCCATGGAAAATAGATCGTGAGTCAAATAAGCCTTGGGAAATATTTTATTAATAACAAGTAAGAGCGCTACAGTTGAGTGCTCCGACTAGGATATAACCTGTAACCGTGATTTTGTGATTTTTTATACGCACGCAGCCGACGCTTACGACGCCGCAGTCTCAACTCTGGTGCCGCGCTGCCTGTTGGATGACTGAAAAGCATTTTACTTTAAAAACTGCGGTGTTTTTTAAGCCAAAATATCAAAATTTTTAATTTCTTAATTCCAAAAATTTGAACATATATCTTTTATCTATGTACATAGTGTTTTATTGTTGTCAACACTTCTCGAAGTTATCGAACAGAAATTATGCCGAACAAGAGCTAAAATTTTTCTAAATAATGGCATGATCCAAGACTTTATAATTATTATATTCTGTACCAAAACTACAAAGAGTAAATTGGGTTTGTGCAAATGTATGTAACAGCCAGAAGAAAGCATCTCCGACCCTATAAAGTATATATATTCTTGATCAGCATTAACAGCAGAGTCGATATCGACATGTCCGTCTGTCCGTATGAACGCTGAGATCTCAGAGATGGTAAGAGATAGAGGTTTGAAGTGTATAAAACATATAATTCTTATACTTGCAGGCAGATCAAGTTAAGTTTTGATTTTTGACACGCAATTTTTACCTTCTACAATTTTGGAGTTAGGTTGTTCGAATCGTCTAGACATATATATTCTACTCATCTTTTCTAATCGAGTTCTTATTCATCGATTTTCGATCAAATGATCGATAGAAGAGTTGCCAACCCTTACAATTTGAAAAACACCTCAAAACTCCCACAATTTTAAAGATAGATTATTCATATCATTATATCATTATTATTTATCGAGCCCCCATTCATATTTTTTCGATCACATGAACAACAGCAGAGTTGCCACCCCACAATTTAAAAAAAATCCTCAAACTTCCAAAATTTTAAAGATAGATTATTCGAACCATCTAGACATCTATTCTACTCATTATTACTTATCGAGCCCCTGTACATCGTTTTTCGATCGGATGATCAATAGTAGAGTTGGCAATAGTAGAGTTGGCAATTTGAAATGATTCCCAAATCTCCCACAATTTTAAAGATATATTGTTTTTACCTTCCAGAAATATATTCTACTCATCATTACTTATCGAGCCCCATATATCTTTTTTCGATTAGATGAACTTAGTAGAGTTCCCACCCCCACAATTAAAAAACAAACTCAAATGTCCCACAATTTTAAAGATAGATTGTTCAAACCTTCTAGACATATATTCTACTCATCATTATTTACCAAGCCCCCATACATCGGTTCCCGATGATGAACAATGGTAGAGTTGCGAGAACTACAATTTTAAATTAACCTCAAAACTCCCACAATTTAAAAAAAAAATTATTCGAGGTTCGAATGGAGAAGGCTCTATAGAAGAGTTGCCACCCCCACAATTTTAAAAAACCTCAAAACTCCCACAATTTTAAATATGGATTATTCGAACTATCTAGGCATTTATTCTACTCTCCATTACTTATCGAGCTCACGTTCATCGTTTTAAATCAGATGATCGATAATAGAGTTGCCACCCTCAATTTGCAAAAATTCATTAAATTTTCCACAATTTTAAAGATAGATTATTCGAACCTTCTATACATATATTCTACTCATTATTTCCCACATACATCGTTTTCCGATCAGATGAACAATAGCAGGAGCTGCCACCCCCACAATTTAAAAAAAACGTCATATCTCCTACAATTTTAAAGAATGCTCAAACCATTTAGGCATACATTTTAATCATCATCACACATCGATCTACCATACACCAATTCCAGATCAGATGAACGATAGTCGAGTTATAAGCAAAACCAATAATTTCGCTGGGCAGCACTGTCCGAAATCGTGATGGGTAGCACTTAAACAGTTTGTGTGACCCCACTTAAAAGTTTCCAGTTATGTACAATCTTTGGCAGGTATAGAGTATATTACAGTCGGGCTTGACCGACTTTGTTAATTGTTTTTAGGGTAAACATTTTGAGAAAAATATTCATGTTTGAACTTTTTTTTTTATTATTTATATCGATTTGTGTTCAGCTACTAGAGGTCAGTAATTTAATGGTTTCAGTTTATAATTTGATCGAAGAGAAACTTAAAGAAAGGTAAATCTGAACCGAAACATTTAAGTTGAAAGAGTTCCAAATTCTGATTCGGACTATGTTTCCCAATTATTACATAATTATTGCATTTTTATTGTTTAAGCTTTACTTACCTACTACCTCCATTTGTTCCTACTTTTCTTTAACTGTTTTCTTCGCTACTCCTTCCTTTCCTTTTCTAATCTCCCTTCTTATTGACTGACAAAGAAGAATTTGTTTATATACAAAAAGTGGTAGACCAACTTTCATGAAAAAGAACTCAAATTGGAGTTCCCAATAGTTCCTAACACCACATTCAACAAAGTTTCCAAATGGAAGGATATTTTAAACAATGATTAATCGTTGATTGTCTTTAAAAAATTTATAGTCTTTAGAAACTGATCGTTTGCTCATTCTTTGCCTTTCAGACCAAATGCCTTATGTGCCATTACTTTGACCTTTCTCATAGATGTAAGACGACGACCTAGACAAAATACCTAATTCACCCCGCACCCGCACCCGGGTCAAGTGATAAAATCACAGCATTCCACAGAAAAATATCCATTTGGCATGTGGCATGTCAGGTTGTCGATGGTGTCTGACTTAGCCGTCGAAAGGTCGCTTGTTGAACCCATCGTGATGCCATTGCCATTGCCAAGTCAACGTCAATATCAACAACAAGTCGGCCCTGCGGACAGGTAAGTGACTTGCTCTCGACATGAGCACGCATCTTTTGATATTTCATTTGCAACTTTTTTTTCGCTTTGCCCAGTCAAATGAATTTTACATGGCTCTTAAGTTGCCCCCGACGTTTGTACGGCAAATGAGAGGCTGAGACTGTGACTGGGGCTGGCAGGCATAACATTTATTCATTTGCTGCAAGTTCAGCTGGTAAAAGTCACATGACATGTTACAGATGCCAGTCTGCCCCACCCAGGACCCTGGCGGGGGTCCGGGGGGGGGGTTGGAGACGCATTCGAATTTGGTTTGTGTGCGCAGTGTTGCATACAAAAGTACGAGTAGCTCAGGCTGAGTGACTTTACCCTGGTGCACGCTCGAATAATTTAATACTCTACATCCCCAAAGTTCCGGCAAGCGTATTCATTGGCCAAAACTGACACATTTGGCATGCACAGAGCGTGCCATTTGACTGCAATTTAATGCGCTTTCTAAAGCTAAAACGCTGCTGCTGCTACTGCTGTTTCTGATGCTGTTACTCCTGCTCCTGCTTTATGTTTTTGCCAAATGACAAATCACATTTATTTATTTTTTCCTTGTGCTGTAAGCCAGCAGCTGCTGGTTGAGACTTTAAGGCTTTGCCAAGTTGAACATTTACGGCTAAAGCTTATTTTGACATTTGACATATTGATTTAGCTCAGCTGGAAACTGAAAACTGAATACTGTGTGGCACCAGCTGAGCTGAATTATTGATTTATGCTGAATACGTAAGGGATTTCGCATCGATTAGGAAAACTTTAGTCTAGATCAAGTTAACGAAAAGACATTGTTCAACATCTAAAACAAAATTTAGAATTGGATTGGAAGTACTAAGTATTTAGTATCTTTCGCATATGGCTACCACTTGAAAGATTCCAGATATGATGTGTCCCTATACCAGATTTTTATTAATAAACTCATTTCTTATTATAACTATTGTTAAGAGATTGATGACGTTTATAAATATAGCACTCAACGAATCGGACTCAGCTTTAGACACTCATAAAACGTTGAATTTGAATTGTTATTCTAATTTTAAGTATGTTTGGGTGTACTTAAAACAGTTATAAATATATTTCAGATTTTACAAGTAAGAGCGCTGCAGTGCCCCTTCTACGAAATAATCTGAACCCTTCAACCCGCTTCAACATGCTGAAAAGCTGGAAAAATTCCATTCGTTTATAACTTCCGTGTTTTTGAAACGATTTTATTGGGCGTTTCAGTATAGATAGCCATTAGACCGAAGATATTATATTTAAGTCACAAGGTTCTTACATAAAACTTCCTGTTTCCTTCAGTGCGTTACAAAAGTATATTAGACTAGTCCATATTTAGGGCCGTTTTCTTATGTTGCCGTTTTTGCAAATTTAGGTAGATTTGCTGAATTTGGTTTTCTCATGAACACGAAAAACACTTAGATGGATTTCGTAGTCATCTACTTCATCCTCATGGATTTGATAACCATGTACATTGTTTTGCTTGGTAGGTATTTTTATGCCTGCGCACATAAGGTCACACCGAAAAATGTACAAAACTAGTTGCCGCAAAAAATTTGGTTATTTAAATTACTGCATTTGTAAAAAGAAACCAAAAAAAAATGGAAAATATTGGTCGGGCTTTTTATATACAGTCACTTGCAGACATGGCTGAAAAGACAGGAGGGCAAAAGGCAACGATAGTTGGCACCGATGAGGATTTGACAGCATCTGCGGACTGCAAAGGGTCAAATGGATCGGGTGGCGGGGAGTTAAGGTGAATGAGATTGCACCTAAGCCCAACCCCTCGGCTTTTTCATATTTATTTGGGCCACACGCGGTGCATGCGTATAGGGTAGAAGTTGCTGCTGCTCGTCAGGCAACTCAGAAACAGTTTATTGGCCAAATCATAACAATACTCCTTAACATTTGAATTTGTACACTAACTTCTTTGCTAGTTCTGACTTGGACTTTCGTTGAATTGAGAAATCCTGTCATTCGCGCTAAATGCCATTATTATACCCTTGCAGAGGGTATATTAAAATTGTCACGATGTTTGTAACGCAGTGAAGGAAGCATTTCCGACCACATAAAGTATATATATTCTTGATCAGCATGACGAGCTGAGTTCATTTCCGGTTGTCCGTCTGTCCGTCTGTCCGTCCGTCCGTCTGTCCGTCTGTTTCTATGCTATCTCCTCCCTCAGTTTTGAAGCTATCTTGACCAAACTTTGCAAAAAGTCTTTAAATACAAATACGCTGCACATTTGTCGGAATCGGCCGGATCGGATGACTATATCATATAGCTGCCATAGGAACGATCGGTCCAAAAACTAGTTCTAATGAGAAAAACTTTTTTGTTTTCCATCGTAGCGTCACCAATGCTAGTATATATTAGTTTTATATGCTTTCACACAATTTTGGAAAAATTTATCAAAATCGGATGACTATAGCATATATCTGCCATATAAACGGTCTGTCAAAAAACTAGTTCTAGTGAGAAAAACTTTTTTGTTTTCCATCGTAGCGTTACCAATCTTGGTATATATTAGTTTTATATGCTTTCACACAATTTTGGAAAAATTGATCAAAATCGGATGACTATAGCATATAGCTGCCATATAAAAGGTCTGTCAAAAAACGAGTTCTAGTGAGAAAAACTTTTTTGTTTTCCATCGTAGCGTCACCAATCTTGGTATATATTAGTTTTATATGCTTTCACATAATTTTGGAAAAATTTATCAAAATCGGATGACTATAGCATATAGCTGCCATATAAACGGTCTGTAAAAAACTAGTTCTAGTGAGAAATCCTTTTTTGTTATCAATGGTAGCGTTTTTATAAAACTGCAAGGGTATTTAAAACATCGGCGTAGCCGATGTTAGCCTTCTATTTTAATTTTTATTATTTCTTGAGCATACAAATTAATTTGTATATTTTTTCAGTGAATTTTTCGACCAATTTGATCCACGTCTCATGCTTCTGTTTCCAGGTCTATTTGTTCGACTATTTTTTCTCCAACACATCCTTATTCTTCTCAACGAGCTCCGCAATAATCAGCTACTGCTCCACCGTTAAATGCTTGCTTCTTTTTCTATTCATTGTTCGGCACTTTTGGTTTCAATTTGCGCTCAATAATCAAAAGAAAAAGAGCTTTATTTACCCGTGCCTAAAGCCAAAATCCATCTACATGAGAAAAGCAATTGAGCGAAAACCACCTACATGCAAAATGTTGATGGATTTCGAAATCCACCTGGATTCTGCAAAATCGGGAACATGAGAAAACGGCCCTTAAACAATTCTTGAAATGTGAAAATACCCCGACGGATTCTAAAAGGTTGACACACAAAAATATATTCAAAATTTTTTTTTCTGTATTTAAGTTGTGAGTAAACCCATGGCAAGAGACCCGTTAAGTTCGTGAAAATGTCTAAATACAGAAAACCAAGGCTTAAACCATAAAAGGTTAAAACTTTTCACTCTTTTTTCTGGTCCTCCATAACATATATTTTTATTTTTGGCGTATCACCCAATTACCAAGTGACTAGCTCTTAGAAACAAGAAGTCAAAGTTAACTTCGAATTTGCGAATGTTTTAATAAACTTGCAAATACTCACGCCAACTGCTTTATTTATTAGATAGAGTATATTTATGATTAATACTACGTTTATGCTTATAAAAATCCATTCTTTTTGAGCCTCAAAGTATGCAAACTTTATTTTTTTCAATTATTATTTTTTGAGCGAGATAATTTAATGTAAGTTGCATTGTGCATTCACTCAGATTGTCCGCCCAGTTAAAGGTATTCAAAAATAATATGTATTAAGGCTACTAAAAAATAAATTTTTTTCTTAATTATCTATATTCATAAGCATCGTATACTTTGAAGGACAAAAATCACTATTTTAGTAGTGAAAGATACCAGATATTTATATATTTAAAATCATCAAGGAATCTGATTGTTGACTTCAAAATGTGATCATGCTACAATCAAAAGCAAATAAGATTTGTCGATCGGTCTGATGACAGCTATAGGTTATAGTCATCCGATTTGGACCAACTTTAGTAAAAATTTCTGAAAGCAAATAATATTCATAATTCCTGAATTAAAGAACGCTTTTACGGAAATCAAAAAAGTTTTTCCTACTAAGACCTATTGTTCGACCGATCGGTCCTACGGCAGCTATAGGATATAGTCATCCGACTTTGACCTAATTTGGCTGCATAAAATATTCATAATTGCTAAGTTAAACGAGAGCGTAAGTTGAAATCGGCCCTGCTCGACTTCGATATACCCGTTACTCAGGGTTTTTTTTAAGAATATTTTATTTAATTACATCATGCCAAAATTGTTGGAGATATGAGGATTTTTCCAAATTGCGGGGGCGGCAACTCTACTATGGCTCATCTAATCGGGAAATAATTTATGGCGGATCGATAGGTAATGACGATTGTCTAGAAGGTTCGAATAATACATCTTTTAAATTGTGGGAGATATGAGGTATTTTTCAAATTGCGGTGGTGGCAACTCTGCTATCGTTCATCTGATCGGAAAATGATGTATGGCGGATCGATAAGTAATATTGATTTAAATATATGTCTAGAAGGTTCGGACAATCTATCTTCAAATTTGTGGGAGATGTGAGGTTTTTTACAAATTGCGGGGGCGTGAACTTTTGTATCATTCATCTGATCAGGAAATGATGTACGGCGGATCGATAGGTAATAATGATTTAAATATATGTCTAGAAGGTTCTAATAATCCATCTTCAAAATTGTGGGAGATATGAGGTATTTTTCAAATTGCGGGGGTGGCAACTCTGCTATCGTTCATCTGATCGGAAAATGATGTATAGCGGATAGATAGGTACTGATGATCATAATATATGTCTAAAAGGTTCGAACAATCTATTTTTTAAATTGTGGAAGATATGAGGTTTTTTTAATATTGCGGGGGCGGGAGGGGGCGTGGCAAAATTTTGAAACAAACTTGATCTGCGTGCAGACAAAACAAGTCTGCACTGAAAAAATGGTAGCTGTAGCTCTTATAGTCTCTGAGATCTAGGTGTTCATACAGACAGACGGACAGACGGACGGACGGACGGACGGACAGACGGACATGTCTATATCGACTCGGCTATTGATGCTGATCAAGAATATATATACTTTATGGGGTCGGAAATGCTTTCTTCTGCCTGTTACATACATTTGCACGAACTTAGTATACCCTTTTTACTCTACGAGTAACGGGTATAAAAAGGCTATCATTGAAAGCAAACCACTTTTTCTCTCTAAGACCCATTTTACTACCCTTTTTCGTTTTTATGGCAGCTTTAGAATACAGACATCTGATCTGACCGGTTACGATATAGTAACATGCAGTAAAAGTCGAGTCTGAAATTTCAGCTCGAAAGCTCTAAAACTGAGGGCTAGCTCGCGTAGAAACAGACAGACGGATAAAGCTCAATCAAATCAGCTCGTCGTCCTGATCAAGAATATATATAGTTTATGGAAATGAATATTTAAAATTCTATGCGGTGAGCTAAGCAGCAACAAATGAGCCCTGCGAGAATTGGCGTTGGCCACCTCTGATGTAAAGACTACGATATTGTACTTATGAGTTTATAAATTTTTCTACGGTAGTGATAGTGTTTCCTGGTTATTGTAAATTTTGCCTTTGCAGTACCTTTAAGTTCTCTGTTTAACGTTTATAGAGAAATTATTATACACTTGAAAAGTGTACACTTGAAAAGTGTATATTAATTTTGCCCAGAAGTTTGTAACGCATAGAAATATTAGTTTCTGACCCCATAAACTATATATATTCTTGATCAGGACGACGAGCTGAGTTCATTTCCGCCTGTCCGTCCGTCCGTCTGTCTGTCCGTCTGTCTGTCTGTCCGTCTGTCTGTCTGTTTCTACGCGAACTAGTCCCTCAGTTTCAAAGCTATCGAGCTAAAATTTTGCACAGAGTCTTCTTTTTACTGCACCCAACTAATATGTCGGAACCGGCCAGATCGGATGACTATACCATATAGCTGCCATTAGAACGATCGGTCTAAGAACTAGTTCTAGTTAGAAAAACTTTTTTGTTTTCCATCGTAGCGTCACTAATCTAGGTATATGTTAGTTTTATATGCTTCCACATAAAATAGGAAAAATTTATTAAAATCGGATGACTATATTATATAGCTCCCATAGAAACGGTCGGTCAAAAAACTACTTCTTATGAGAAAAACTTTTTTGTTTTGTATCGTAGCGTCCCCAATCTTGGTATATATTAGTTTTATATGCTTTCACATAGTTTCGAAAAAATTTATCAAAATCAGATGACTATAGCATATAGCTGCCATAGGACCGATCGGTCGAAAAATCTGTTTTACTAAGAAAAGTTTTTTTTATGGTATCAAATTTTTATTATCAATGATTTAAACATTAAAAATTTCTGATATTTATATCTTATATATATTTTACCGGTTAAGTCAGTTGGAGTAAAGTTTTTCAAGTGTATTAAAACTTCGGCACAGTCGAAGTTAGCTTTGCCTTCTCGTTTTAAGTTCTTCTTGTTCAAAGAATAGACTTTGTTTTCGCGAAAGTCATTGTTACTGGGAATCCAATTGATACCCACCGTTTTCGAAATGCTATGGTTAATTTTGCATTCTGGCTCGTTAAAACAATTTTTGAACAAATGCAAGGCGCCTTCACATCTGCCTTTATAAATTAATTACATTTAAAAAAAGATTAGCTCTTCAAGGCAATAATGCTTTTGGTCTATATAATTACAATTAATATACATATTTCAATTCTGTATCTAAGTTATTTAAATGCTTTCTATCCATTTCAAATATTAATGCAAAATGTCGTTAGTTTGATTTTTAGAAATATATTACGCGTGAACCACTGAACCGATACAAAACCGCGGTATAGATTGCTACCAAATAAATGTTAGAAACCGAACCGGTGGTCTTAAGTCTCTGTTATTTCCAAGTAGTTTGCTTCCCTGAACTTAAGTTTATTTTCCAATTTACAAAGTAAAAAAATCGTTTTTTTTTTTTAAAGCTTTATTATCTGTCGTGGCGTTACCTGGCGTTACATTACTTAAATATATTTCCCCAAATTTTTAGTTAATATTAGTTTTTCTTAATTTCTTTAGGCAGCATGGTTCAGTTTATAGAAGAAATGGTGGTGATTCTAAATGCTTTTTGTGTGCGTAATACGAATCTATTTACCAAAATGATCCATCACGTAAGGATTCTTGGCAATTTGAGCATTTGGTTGGTAAAAGTGCCTTTTTTGAGCATTTTAAGGAATGTTTTCTGGCAATCTATACGTTTCATTTTACCCCTCTTTATATTATCGGAAAGATATAACCTTCAGCTTTAAAATAATATATCACAAACATTTCTGCGATTTTTTTTAATGAAGATATACCATTGTGAATACAAGTATTGGAACCGACTTAATGTTCCCTTGCCCACAAGTATACTATGGGTGTCGTTGAGAACATTCATTACAATTTAACAAAACATATTAGGCAATGTTCTGTTTTTAGCTTAGCATACTTTTAGACATTAAAATTAAGTCAGACATTATGTAAATTCTAGCACATGCATTCAAAATGGTAAGTCTTCGTTTAAAAAAATCGCAAAATTATCTGGGATAGTTTATTTTAAAGCTAGAGTCTTTACAATAAAATCAATAAGATTAAGAACAGACGTATTGGTTGCCCACAAAACATGCCTTAAAATGGTTAAAATATGCACTTTTTGCAACTACAGGCTCAAACTACAAAAAATACAGAAGGGATGGAGCATTTTGTCAAAAATCTTTTAGAATAACCACTATCGACTCAAATTCAATTTTGTTGCCTGGTGTTATTTAACGCAAAAAAACTAAATTTTTATTGTATCTAAAGTTTTGCGAAAAGAATGGAATTGCTTAATAACTCTAGGAACTGCAAATCGCAAAAAGAAAATGCTCTGAGAAAGTGACCAAAACGTAAAATGAGAATTTCAAGACTAATATATTGATTTCGCTTCTAAGGCAAGGTTAAAATTATTTAATTCAATTAATTTTGAATATTAATTTTTACTAAAAAAAGAAAGAATTAACTACTAATGAACTTTAAACTTTTCGGTCATGGTGGTTTGTTTCTGTGGAAATACCCATTAAAAATCTGATTTGATATGCAAGATATACTTCTTAAATTAAGTATTTTTGATTCTCCGAAATCTCGTTCAGTTCGCAAACCTTTTTTAAACTTTAACTATTAAATCTAGCTGAGTTTTTCGCTTAATTTCAGCATTGCAGTCAGAGGCGCAATTCTCGAAATTACATTTGGCGAGTTATACACGGGATGCGATCAAATGGCTATTTTATTTAGCAAGGGAATCCGAAGTAAAATGCAAAGTCCACATATTGGAAACATTAGATCCAGCAATCATTTCAATTTTAACAGTGGGACTTGAAATGCATGGGACAGCATTTGAGAAAGCAGTAAAGATGGCGACACATGTGGTAACCGTGTGCGATGGTGCAAGTCTCCCAACAATAGGGGACCCTTTATTCAGCTGACAAGTGTGCATGGTATTATTCCTAATCACTCTCTTTCTTTTCTTAATTAAATTTTGAACTATTTTAAACACTTACAAAAATTTGTAATTATACAAAATCTGAACTACGAGTGTAGCCAAAAGCGTTTGATCTTAGCACAGTGGTCAGCTACAAGTTCCATTTCGCCTAATCGTTAACCAATTTAATTCAATCAGAGATGATTTTATTTAGCTATTTGAAGAGAAGGTTTATCCCAATAGCGATTGAAATTGAGCTTCAATTAAACTGCCACTGAAATAAATACGCGTCAAATGACACCAAAAAGTGGTTGGTGTGCTACTGTATCAGTATTTAGTTGAAGTCGCCCGGATACAGGTGGCAGGAGGCAAGTACAAGTGGCTGAAGTGGATATTAACTGTGGCAGACAACTGCCAATGCGCCGTGCAGGGAGGTGCGGAGGTGACTCGTCGCTGGCCCTGGCTTGTTGTGACGTTATTTTTTGCTGGCTCCTTTGGCTTCCTGGTAGTTAAGCAGAATTTTAATTGATAAATTGCCACTTGGGCCATTACTTTGCTCGACGCTTTGAATAATTTGCGAAACTTGTGACTGGACCTGCTGCTGTGAGCAGCGTTTACATCATCAAATAAAATAAAATAAAATAAAATACAACGACTCATTTAAAAAGCAATTAAATATTAAAAGCGTTTGTACAATTGTCACGGGGCGGGTGTGCCTGGATGGTGGGACTTTTGGAATTTTGATTGTTTCTTTGCGTTTCATTTGCAAGTTCTCCCAGGGGACAGTCGCGGTTCGGTTAAAGTGATTATGCAATTAATTAAAATCTCTTTTGGTTGCGGTGAATGCGAAGACAATGTAATTGAATTTCAAATTTGTACAGCAAAAGGCAAACCGCAACAGCAAAAGTTCATCATTTCTTTGGCACTCAGTCGGTCAGTCTGTCAGTCAGTTTATTTATTAACTCAGTCGACTGGGCAAAGACAAAGCCCCAAAAGGAAAGCACACATAAGCGTGGAAATAGGCCATTAATTTGATTAGACTGAAAGGCGGAAAGGCAACAAAGAAGCGGTGCACACACACACACACACACCTTATGGTATCGCCGGGGCAGGGCCAACTTAGGCCTCATAAGAATTTAACGCTCAAATGCTCAAATTGTCAATAAGAAAGTTGGCACGCCCACACCCACACCTCTGGCTAAGCCAACTTGGGCCAACTCACACATTAAAAACGTTGACGCAATGTCCACGCTTCTTCATTAAGCCCAACTCTCGCAGCAATCATTTTTTATGAAGGCATTTCGCTTTGGCAGCCGCAGCAGCGGCAACGCGCGAAGCGCATCAAAAAGCCATTTGGCTGCCATTAACTTGATTGAGTCGAGCTTCTGTGGCCCACACAATGTTGTTGTTTTTTGTTGCTGCTTCGAAACGCGCCACCACACAAATGAAAATTGATCATGTTGTATTGCCCCCTTTTTTTGTGTGCGGCTTGGCCTCGTCCATGTTTACAGCTCATATTTCTGACTCCCATGGAGGTGCAGGTGATCCTGAGCCTGTACCCCAGGCTGGTTGGCCATTAGTTGTCATTAGTGAACATTTTCTTAATTAAACTTTCGGCCACAAATACGCGCCAAATCAGTCATTAAAGGGTATTTCGCTATCTAACCAGCCATTTGTCAAAGCTCTCAGTAGATAGCGTTCGGCAGCCACTTGGCGGGTCGGGGCGGGGGGTGGCGGAGTGACCCAGTTATTACCCGCAGGTGTGAGTTGGCGAAAGAAGGAAGGAAGGGAAAACTTGAGCTTAGGAAATTACAGCTACCTCCAATCGATCAAAGACAGTGACCAACTGGATCAAACTTTTAAGTGCCTCTAGTTAATGACTGAAAAATTAAACAAAAAATAACCTAAATTAATTTTAAGCTGCAAAAAATTTAAAAAATACCAGAAAACATGCCGAAAACTAAATAAATTCAAATATTTTCGTTAGTATTCAACGATATCTATAATGAGTTAATAAGATTAATTGTCAGATGATGGTTTTCAAAAATCTAAAAGAAAAGTTTAAAAATTCTAGTGTGGTCTTACGAATAGTTAGATATAAGGGTCTTCTTTATGTACCCTGTAAAGGAAGTGAATTACCAGCAGTCGTCTGTCTGTATGATTGCATTGATCTCAGAAACTATAAGAGATATGTAGAACTACATGTGTTGGCATGTAAGTAGGTGTATGCTATACGCAGATCAAGTTTGACTAAGATTTGGCAAATTAATCGATTGCAACACTCTTACTTGTTTATTTCTAACCATGCCTAGTGTGACCAGCTCCGATTGATCATTCTTATAAATAAGTATTCATATTCTTATCCCAATCTTACTCAGTACTTAAAAAAAATTGTAAATTTTGTAACAACATTTCAAAATTTATTTAAAAAGAAAGCTTTATCGAAGTCAACTATTCACTTTGAAGTGCAATATGTCAAAATTCTTGTATGTTGGGCTAGAAACCGTCAACTAGGGATGTCGGATATTTCAAAAATATCTATATCGATATTTTTTTCGATATTGAAAAAGTATCATTTCGACATTGATATTTTGTGAAAAAAATAATCAATATTTTCGATATTCTTAACAAAAACTCTTTTTCTTATGAATTAATTAATTCCCGATGTATTCCGATGTATGGGGGCTTGATAAGAAATAATGAGTAGAATATATGTCTAGAAGGTTCGAACAACCTAACTCCAAAATTGTGGAAGATATTTTGTTTTTTTCAATTTGCGGGGGAGGCAGGGGGCGTGGCAAAAATCAAAACTAAACTTGATCTGCCTGCAAGAATAAGACAGACGGACAGACAGACAGACAGACGGACAGACGGACATGGCTATATCGACTCGGCTGTTGATGCTGATCAAGAATATATATACTTTATAGGGTCGGAGATGCTTCCTTCTGGCTGTTACATACATTTGCACAAACCCAATATACTCTGTGTACCTTCGGTACAGAGTATAAAAAGTATTTTTTATAAGTTTGACAAAGATATTTTATTTATTTCATAATTGCAGTGGAAACTTATTTAAGAATTCATAGTGAAAGAAGACGCTGAAGTTGAAAAGTAAACATATTAACAACAAAGAAAACATAAAAAATCATAAGAAGTTAAATCCTAGAATCGTGAGGACTTTTTTTTACCAATAATCGTAAGACAGAGATTTTTGGAAGACGCGTTGAGTTATGCGCTTTTCGGTTATTCGACTCTGTTGTCGGAAACCACACTTTTATAATCGAAGACAAACTTTATATTTTCGAAGCCAAGCGCTTCGATGGCACCGAGCTTGCGGGTGAAATAGCATATGCCAATGCTAAGTCGGAAAAAGCTGGCAATTCGTCTTTCTCCTTCATCCAAAACTTGAAAATATAGCAAAAAATATCCGTTAGTAAAATATCAGATATTTATATATCGTTCTTTCGACAAAACTATCTACAATCGATATATCGATAATATTTCCGACAACCCTACCGTCAACTAATAGAAAAGCAGATGTACATTTAATATTTTTCGATCGATCAACCGAACATGTTTTAGAAATTCATTAACAGATTCTAACTTTTGCCTATCTGAAGTTCATAGATTTCTTAGATATCGAAAGAAACAAGTTTAGGAAAATTGGTTTTCTATAACATTCAAAGATCACCTTTCAAACTCGATTTTATGGAATTCTCTGAATAAGGAATTTTAATTGATTTTCAAGAATATGACACATTTATGCGAATATGTGGTTATTAAAAGTATAAGTTTTGACTTTCTTTAGCTTAAACGAGAAGGAAAAGCTAACTTCGACTGTGCCGAAGTTTAAATACACTTGAAAAAGTTTACTCCAACTGATTTAACCGGTAAAAAATATATAGAATATAGATATCAAATATTTTAAACTTTTTAATATTTAATAATTAAAATTTGATACCATAAAAAAAACTTTTCTTAGTAAAACACATTTTCCGACCGATCGGTTCTATGGCAGCTATATGCTATAGTCATCCGATTTTAATAAATTTTTTCGAACTTATGTAAAAATATATATTAAACTGATATATACCAAGATTGGAGACGCTACGATGGAAAACAAAAAAGTTTTTCTCACTAGAAGTAGTTTTTTGATCGACCGTTTATATGGCAGCTATATGCTATAGTCATCCGATTTTGATAAATTTTTTCCGAATTGTGTGGAAACATATAAAACTAATATATACTACGATTGGTGACGCTACGATGGAAAATTAAAAAGTTTTTCTCACTGAGACTTATTTTTCGACCGATCGTTCCTATGGCAGCTATAAGATATAGTCCTCCGATCCGGCCGGTTCCGACATATTAGTTGCGTGCAGTAAAAAGAAGACTCTGTGCAAAATTTCAGCTCGATAGCTTTAAAACTGAGGGACTAGTTTGCGTAGAAACAGACAGACAGACAGACGGACAGACAGACAGACAGACAGACGGACGGACGGACAAGCGGAAATGAACTCAGCTCGTCGTCCTGATCAAGAATATATATAGTTTATGGGGTCGGAAATGAATATTTCTATGCGTTACAAACTTCTGGGCAAAATTAATATACACTTTTCAAGTGTATAATAAAAATACCATAAAAGAATTTTATATATTTTTTCTTAATTTTTAAAAAAAGGTCATAAAAATACATTTTTTTGTTATTGATAGATCCGTCTTTTAGTTTTTATTTTTATAAAGTTTTTCAAATTATGCTTATATCCTAAAAAAATTTACGTGCCCTTTTTAGCCTTTTCTAAGTAAATTGAATTTCAGTCATTTCCAAAATTTAAAAGCCCTAATCTACGAAACCCTAAATGAAAGCTGTTTTAGCATCTGTCTTTCTTGATATGCGCAAGTGGCTTAAATTTGATATATATTTGGAAATAACAATGACAAAATGTTATAAAAAGAGGAAAATCTAAAAATTTGCAATTTGGGTTTTCGACTTTACATAAATGGATTTGTTTTTTTTAATGTCTTCTGCATTTTTCTTACAAATTGCCTATAAGAAGGTGGCAAGCCAGATCGGTGGAGAACATTGAAATTGTTGCCAAGGAAAAAAAACTAATTCAAAACAAATTAATGGAAAAACTAGGCTTCCTTATTGATGTCCCGAAGCCTGAACACTACTGGGCGACTTTTTCAAAACGCAGAATTGACTGCAGGAATAACAAAGATTGACATCGATTTGCTTTAAAAAGTAAGTTAAATTAAGTTAATTTCAGCTTTTTATTTCCACTTTGTATAAAACTACCAATAGGTCTAAAAAATTCAGAAAAAAATATCATTCGACTAACTTTACTACGTACATGCACGCGCAAAATCTGATGATGTAACACGAAACACGTCGTGTTGAGTCGTGAGTGTGTGTGACACAAAGAAAAACACGACAAGCGCCCAAATCTACGAGGTAGAAAAACTTAGGTATTTACTAACACTGAAAGTATGAGAAATTCGAGAAATTTTGTATATATATATTTTAATTTACCAAAAATACCGAAAAAAATGAAATGCAGGAGTTAATCAACATATATTTTTTTGAAGCCTTCAAAACAAAGTTATGGCCTAACACGGTTACTTTAATAACCCTTTGTTGTTTAATTCACTAATTTGCACCTTATTTCCCGACCAATTAAATTTCGTTCTACAATGACCTTCCCCACTCAAACACTTGGTTTTGTGTGCACTTCAACTCTGAAGACTTTGGCATAATTGTAATTTATGCGAACATATTGTATTTCAAGGACATACTCATTACACGCAATGCGAACTTTGTGGCCCTCCCATGGCCTTAATCAGCGCCAAGGCCGCAGCAACAGGAGCTGGAACAAACAGCTCCACAGTTCACATTAGCATTTTGCGCACTTTCAGTTGTTGGGTTTTTGCTTGATGTCTGGTGTTTG
Organism: Lordiphosa mommai; assembly: GCA_018904225.1. Lineage (NCBI taxonomy): Eukaryota > Metazoa > Arthropoda > Insecta > Diptera > Drosophilidae > Lordiphosa > Lordiphosa mommai. The sequence continues at coordinate 45,320 of JAEIFT010000740.1, forward strand.
CAGCTGAAATCCATTGTTCTCATTGCCCAGGACCTCGTTATTGTTGCGGTAGCTTGGCCAAGATGTCGTGTCACCTTTGTTGGCCGCAGAAGTGCTTTTAGTAGTTCAGCTTCAGCTCCAGCTCCAGCACCAGCTTCAGCTTCAGGTCGTAGGCTTGTCATGTCTTTGGTTAGGCATTAAGTTAATGCGCCGGACAAGCGCAGGCGGCACATAGAGACAAATCCTTGCCACTTTCTCAGGGGCCACAGACCGGACGTCTAGCTGGTGTGGACGGTGTTCATTAAGTCATTAGGCATTGTTTGGCTCACGGTTGTGGTTAGGCTGGATGAAGGCATCTGCATCTGTGTGTGTTAAACAGGTGAGAAATTGCTTAATTGTAATTTTAACGCAAGCCCGTTTGCCTGCGGCAGTTCCCACAATTGTTGGCCTCCCGGTCATGGGCTCACTCACTGTATCGGAAGATGACTAATTTCTCTCTCCTGGTCAGCGGTCAATTCAATTAACCGACATATGCTGAGGCTGTTGGGATTTCATATTCAATTCCTTAACACACAATGTTGTTGGTCTTAAGCAACGCCCGGTGGCAAAAGCTGCGGCGCAGGGAAATGTTGTTTTTATGCTAATTAGCAAATGTCTGTGGCACTCAACTTCATAATTTGCTTGCAGCTGGATTCTTCCCCCGCCTGGTTTTGTTGATACGCTAATGAGCCAAACATGAGGCACTTTCTGACTTACTTTCTGTGGCAGTTGTGTTTGCTCTAACCACTCGACAGCACCCTTTTCCCCGTTTCCCTCCTGGGGCCAGCATTTAATTATAAAATGTCACATTTGTCCAGCGGGCATCCGGACAAGTGTTGTCTACTCATCAGGTTAATGCACTGACAATTGTTTAATCATTGTAAATTGTGAATGTAAATGTTTTTGTTGTTGTTTATTTGATGCATGTTTACACTTTTGTATGCTGTCCGTTAAAAAAAAAAAAAATACTACAACAAAATCATCACAATTTGCAAACAAAAATCATTGTATTTTTTTTCTTACTTATTTAAATCATGTTATATGCAGTGCCAACAATAAATTTAATTGTTTTGTTTACACTTGGGAATTTAATCATAACAGCGATGCAGTTCAGTAAATGTATTTACATTAGCAAAGTCTGCAAATGAGAGAGCGAAAATATAAAAAAAAAAACTCGGAACATCTGGAGATGGTTTTATAATTACGGAATTAAACATGTTTCATGAAACTTCCTATATAAAACATGTAAGAAAGTTTTTATACTTAACAAAGTGTGTACATAATTTACTCAAACTGTAAGTGCTGCCCATCACAGTTGCTACCGGTGCTGCCCAGCGTAATTTTTCTGTTTATTTTTCATATAATTCGACTAACATTCATCTCATAGGGAAAAGTATTGCCTTATAAAGTTGTGTTTGCTCACAACATAAACAACATATGCAGTTATACACCAAAAAGAGATGGTTGCCGATACATTACTGTTTCAATAACTTTCTGGTCCTATCATTTCCTTGTAATCAACATTATATGCAGTTGGGAACTGCAAAGGTATGAAAGCAAAAAAGACTAGCAAAATCTGAAGTCCGCTTTTTAAGGTAATGGTTGAGCATTAAGACTGACGCTTTTAGTTGAGAAAGCTTAGAGCTTTGAAACGCACTTAAAAAATGCCCTTTTAACTCGAATGTTAGCTATCCAAAGCAATTACGATGAGATCTTAATTTTTTAAATTCTATACCAAAGGTACAAAGAGTATAATGAGTTTGTGCCAGAAGGAAGCATCTCCGGCTCTATATCTATATATTCTTGATCAGCATCCACAGACGATTTGATATAGCCAAATCCGTTTGTCCGTATGAACACTGAGATCTCAAAAATGGTAAGAGTTAGAGGTATAAAGTGTATGGAACATACAATTTTTAAACCTTCGGGCAGTTCAAGTTTATTTTGAATTTTTGACCTGCCTCCGCTATATGATAAAATAGAAGGCTAACATCGGCGGAGCCGATACCCTTGCAGTTTTTATACCCTTGCAGAGAGTATATTAAAATTGTCACGATGTTTGTAACGCATAGAAGGAAGCATTTCCGACCCCATAAAGTATATATATTCTTGATCAGCATGACGAGCTGAGTTCATTTCCGTTTGTCCGTCCGTCTGTCCGTCTGTTTCTATGCTATCTCCTCCCTCAGTTTTAAAGCTATCTTGACCAAACTTTGCCAAATGCCTTTAAATACAAATACGCTGCACATTTGTCGGAATCGGCAGGATCGGATGACTATATCATATAGCTGCCATAGAAACGATCGGTCCAAAAACTAGTTCTAGTGAGAAAAACTTTTTTGCTTCCACACAATTTCGAAAAAATTTATTAAAATCGGATGACTATAGCATATAGCTGCCATATAAACGGTCGTTCCAAAAACTAGTTCTAGTGATAAAAACTTTTTTGTTTTAAATCGTAGCGTCACCAATCATGGTATATATTAGTTTTATTTGCTTCCACACAATTCGTGAAAAATTGATCAAAATCGGATGACTATAGCTGTCATAGGAAGGATCGGTCTAAAAACTAGTTCTAATGAGAACATTTTTTTTATCACTGGTAGCGCCTTTTAAAAACTGCAAGGTTATTTAAAACATCGGCGTTACCGATGTTAACCTTCTATTTTTTTTTTTATTTAATGTAAACAACGGTTCTCCGGATTTTCTTACAAAAACTTTGAAGCTGACCCACAGATGGCGCCACTTTCTTACAAAAAACAAGGCTCCCAAAATGAAGAAAAGGTACTTTACAATTCAAAAGATACAAAAAGATCCTGAAAATGACGAAAAATGACGCCATTGCTGCAAGAACGTGATTAAAAAATAATAAAATGGTTAGTAATTAAGGAAATCCAAAGTGCAGCCCATATTTGCCAGTACCGAAGCATCTAGTGCAACGAATTTTTCAAGCCGACACAATCGTTTCATATGAATAAAATGTCATCAAATATCATCTACTTCTTTGGCATAAAGTTGTCCTAATGCACTTTCAAGGGATGCCTGAGTTTTGGGACTTAAAGTAACGAATTATTATCTTAAGTTATAAAAAAATATGTTTGGATGTCCCAAATGATTATCAATGTGATTATTGGGATATTGGAACCCTTGGACAAGTTATAGTGCATCGCAATTATAAAGGTGGGTTGCTGATGGCGTGGGCTCTATTTGGAATTGCTCGAAAGAGTATTATATGCTTTGTAAAACATACAATGAACTCCGAAAAATATGTGGATCTATTAGACGAAGTTCTCATCAATTTTGCAGAAAAATATTAGGATGACCCTTGGACATTTCAACAGGACAATTCGGCATCCACTTTCCAAGCGAACAAATCCATATTCTGAAGAATTAAAAATACCGGTTTTGATGTAACGTTCACATTTTCATTCTATAAAAAAATCTTTAGGGCATCATTTCCATCCAAAAATACACCTTGAAATAACTAAGAGGCAATTATCACGGTGTGACTAATATTTGATGCCTAAATTCTTCAAAACTTGTTCAATTCAATGCCAAGAAGTATGTTGAGCGTAATTTTCAGTAATGGAGAACTTATTTAGGCATATAAAAACGAGAGCGTAAGTTGAAGTCGGCCCTGCTCGACTTCGATATACCCGTTACTTAGGGTAAGGTTGCCCAAATTGTGGAAGATATGAGGTATTTTTATACCCGTTACTCGTAGAGTAAAAAGGGTATACTAAGTTCGTGCAAATGTATGTAACAGGCAGAAGGAAGCATTTCCGACCCCATAAAGTATATAAATTCTTGATCAGCATCAATAGCCGAGTCGATATAGACATGTCCGTCTGTCCGTCCGTCCGTCCGTCCGTCCGTCCGTCCGTCTGTCCGTCTGTCCGTCTGTCTGTATGAACACCTAGATCTCAGAGACTATAAGAGCTAGAGCTACCAAATTTTCAGTGTAGATTTGTATTGTCTGCACGCAGATCAAGTTTGTTTCAAATTTTTGCCACACCCCCTCCCGCCCCCGCAATTTGAAAAAAGCCTCATATCTCCCACAATTTTGAAAATAGACTGTTCAAGCCTTCTAGACATATAACTTAATCATTATTACCTATCGATCCGCCATACATCATTTTTCGATCAGATGAACGATTAAAGAGTTGCCACCCACGCAATTTGGAAAATACCCATATCTCCTAGAATTTTGAAAAGATATTGTTAAAACCTTCTAGACATATATTTTAATCATCATTACCTATCGACCCGCCGTACATCATTTCCTGATCAGATGGACGATAGAAAAGTTGCCGCCCCCGCAATTTGAAAAAAACCTCATATCTTCCACAATTTTGAAAATAGACTGTTCAAACCTACTAGACATATATCTTAATCCTCATTACATATCGATCCGCCATACATCAATTCCCGATCAGATGTACGGTAGTAAAGTTGCCACCAACGCAATTTTGAAAATACCTAATATCTCCCAGAATTTTGAAGATAGATTATTCGAACCCTCTAGACATATATTTTAATCATCACTTCCTATCGATCCGCCATACATCGTTTCCTGATCAAATGAACGATAGAAAAGTTCACGCCCCCGCAATTTAAAAAATACCTCATATCTCCCACAATTTTGAAAATAGATTGTTTGAACCCTCTAGACATATATTTTAATAATTATTACCTATCGATCAGCCATACATCATTTCCTGATCAGATGAGCTATAGTAGAGTTGCCTCCCCCGCAAATTGGAAAAAAACTCTTATCTCCCACAATTTGGACATGTTGATATCCTGAGTAACGGGTATATCGAAGTCGAGCAGGGCCGACTTTAACTTACGCTCTCGTTCAAATTGCGTGGGTGGAAACTCTTCTATCGTTCATCTGATCGAAAAATGATGTATGGCGGATCGATAGGTAATGATGATTAAAATATATGTCTAGAAGGTTTGAACAATCTATTTTCAAAATTGTGGGAGATATGAGGTTTTTTCATATTGCGGGGGCGGGAGGGGGCGTGGCAAAAATTTGAAACAAACTTGATCTGCGTGCAGAAGATACAAGTCTACACTGAAAATATGGTAGCTCTAGCTCTTATAGTTCCTGAGATCTAGGTGTTCATACAGACGGACGGACAGACAGACAGACGGACAGACAGACAGACGGACAGACGGACATGTCTATATCGACTCGGCTATTGGTGCTGATCAAGAATATATATACTTTATGGGGTCGGAGATGCTTCCTTCTGCCTGTTACATACATTTGCACGAACTTAGTATACCCTTTTTACTCTACGAGTAACGGGTATAAAAAAGCGAAAACTAAACTTAATAAAAATATTTATGTGCTAAATTATCAGTTCACATATTTCGTTCTGAAAAATATTTATTTTATTTTAAGAAAATTGTTTTATGATTCAGAAAAATTTCTATGATTGGATTTGTTGTGTTATTTTGTTAACTTTAAGAAAACATACAACTACACAAAAATATTTCAAATTTTTTTTTAAATTAATGAAAATGTTGTAAGATGACTTATTTCGCTCACCTTATTTATCCGATTTGGATCAAACCCGTCAAAATTGTGTTGAAGTAAATAATATTCACGATTAACAAGTAAAACGATGCTACCATTGATAACAAAAAAGTTTCTCTCACTATATGCTATAGTCATCCGATTTTAATTATTTTTTCCAGAATTGTCTGGAAGCATTTAAAACTATTACACACCAAGAATGGTGACGCTACGAAGGAAATCAAAAATGTTTCTTTTAATAGAACTAGTTTTCTAATTAATATGGCAGTGATATGATATATACTACATTTATACACAAATAATATATCATGATTTCTGCCCTTCAAGGTATGCTATCTTGATGAATATAAATAATTAAGGATAATATTTGTTTTTTAGTAGCCTTAACACTTATTATTTTTGTATTCCTTTGACGAGTCCGAAAATCTGAGTAAATGCAAAATGTGGACTATGTAAGATGCAGCCAAAACTGACTATAAATTATCTCGTTCAAAAAATACTTATTGAAGAAATTAAAGTTTGCATACTTTGAGGGGCAAACAAGCATGATTTTTTATTGGCATAAACTTAGTAATAGTCTTGTGTAAAATAATAACATGATTTTTCATGTTTTCGATATAAATTATAATTCTTTCCACATTCATAACTGGTTAAACTTAAATATTAACTCATCCGGTTTTGGATTTTTTTTTTAAGTTTGTTAGTTTATAATTAATATTAAAAAAATTTTTTAACACTTAAGCGACGCTGGGGACCATAAAAAATAAATTTTCCCTTCAACCACAATCAGTGGAGAACAAAAAACCAAACAGTCAATTGAACCAATACTGAGGTTTTGTTACGTTTTTTCCCTGCTCTCTTTGTATACTACCTAAGTACGGACGATTTGCCTCTCCGAGCTGGCTCACTGGTTGCTAAATTTCGTTTCTTAATTTAGAGATTTTTCCATATAACACAAAACTTTTTTTAAACATTTTCATTGTGTTCTCGGCTAAATGTTTGCGCTTGGCCCTTACCTTACCACCGCCCCCTTAGGACTTGGGGTGTTTCTTTGAAGGGCGTGGCCTGTTAATACATATTTGTGATGCTGACCCGCAGCGCATTTTCAAAGTGAATATAAGCAAAAGATTTAGCACTTTTATTATTACGCCGGAGTTAAGTAGCAAACTATGTTGGAAGTTTTGTACGCTGCACATTATCAGCAGCGGGCGGGTGGCAGAGGGGCGCAAGGATGTGCATGGCTGCGTGTGTCTGTGGTTAAAGCTCGCCAAAAGGAACACTCACACACACAAACACACACTCACGTAGCCATCGTCAGTTGTTTGTCGTCAGAATCGTCGTCTTCGTCGTCGTCGTCCAAGTTGTCCGTCCGTGTTTGTTACTTACTTCCTCCGTTGTCTCTGTTGTTGTTGCTGTTTGTTTAGTTTTGTGCAAAAGTTTTCAGCTGCGCTTGGTTAGCTTCATAAATTTTTAAATAATCAGCACACGGAAACACGTACCAAGCGGAGCAGAGCTGGGCAGAGCGGCAGAAAGCTGTGCTTTAAGCGCGCTTTAATAGTCGGCAACGTTCAGCATTTGGTCCGGCATTTGGGGAGATGGAATTTAATATTGCTTTTGAGAAACCGCAACAATAACAAATAGACGGAATTGGTGCCAAATATTGTCAAAGGTATTTTGGTTTCATTTTTGGTAAACAACAACAGCCAAGATAATCACGGGAATCACGTATACGCAACGTTTACACACACACACACACACATACACAGAGAGACTGACAGACGCGACGAATTGCTGTGTTTTGCCGCTGGCCATAAAAGCACACGTAACAAAATGATAATAAAATCGTATGAGTACATCTGCGTGACACAAGACAAAACGACAAAACGCCAAACCATTGTACGAGTAATTTTCAAGCCAGAGACATGAGACATGAGCCACGAGCCATAAGCCATATGTTTGCTTGCCAGCTTTCCCCAGTCAGTCAGCCTGCTGCGGCTGCTGCTGCTGCCGGCTAGGTGACGCATCGTTGGCAAAAACAATGGCGCCGCCACGTTAAATGTTACTGTTATGATACACGTGCGTGTGTGTGTGTGTGTGCCTGCAATTCTGCATTTGCTGTTGTCCTGGCTTATCATAAATTTGTTTCGCGGTGACGTTGCCAGCAAATGAAAATTGAACTGTAATTGATTTTGTGTTTACATTCAAATAAGGCAGCTAACAAGCCAGCTTAGCAGCGAATACCTGAGCAAATATCTGCTCAAGTGAGGTGGGTAATGAAATTCACGACACGGTTAATTGGATGCTTTTTATTGATCAAACAAAATAAGTCGAGTGAGAGTTTTATTGGGAGTGTCAACTAATTTCTTATCTTATTTTGGTGTTGAGTACTTTTTTATTATTTTAATTTATAAATCAATTTTACAATCTATAAGTAACAAGGCACACACAATACCACAAAGAATACAAGTCGTCTTTCTATTTATTTTTCTTCATTTTTGATGTGAAACATTCTTAATTTAACATTAAATTTCCGAAACATATCTCACAGCAATTGTCTGGCTAACCGTTTCAACTAAGAGCTATTGTCAAGGCGCTGCTAGACCAATCAAATAGGTCTGAAGTTCAAGCATTGAACACAATAACAACAATTATGCTTATGGTTTCTGTCGATTATAGCAGACTCTGCTTGCTGGTCATAGACAACTGAACTCGAGTAATAACAGTTGACAAAGAGACTAAGAAATGCATAACAACAGTCACATTGAAAAGAGAGGAGGTTAACCAACATTAGTTCGTGAGTATATTACTGTAAGTACTTTTTGGTTGTTGTTGGTACTACTTCCAGTTTGATATCTTATCTTCATTAAAATCTCGATGGATCTGCTGAACTCGGAAAAGACATCCACAAATTTTCTTTAATTACGAAAGTCGAATTCAATGTACGGTTTTCTACAATTTATGCATTAAAACCGCTCTTAGGTCCGTTTTCTCATGTTCCTGTTTTTCAAATTCAGGTGTTTTTTGAGAAATTGTATGTTGCCTAATTTTAGGCTACTTTTCAAATATCTTTGCTTGTGTCTCAAAAGATCCTTCAATGATTTAAAATGGGCCCCAAACGTAGACAACATAAATTGTCTCAAAAAGCAGCTGGATTTGAAAAACATGAACATGAAAAAACGTTCCTTAATACGTATTAAGTATATTATAATTATACTTAGAAAGAGAAATTTGGTTAGTCTAATGAAATGATACGTCCCTACTCGCAACAAAGGAATGGTTTCCTCCAAGGTAGCAGAAGTCGAAGAAGAATTTAAGAATACCTTGTCGAAGCTGTTACTACTTATTGTTGTTATTATTGTAATTCCAGCACATGATAAGAAAGGGAAAACATTATGAAGCCTTAAGGGAATATAATTCCAATTAACATTTAAGTTAACTTGACCAAGCAGGTTTTCTGCTAAGCAGCAACCCTTCGGTTCTATCTATCTTCAGTAGACTTTGTTCATGTCAGTTAAACTGTGACTGCTTAAAATCGCCCAAGGAGCATTAGTCGGGATTTACACCATGAAGCAAACTTCATGAAGTTTTCTTAGTAGGCGTGGAATTAAAATGAAATCTTTCAGACCTTTTAAACGAATCCTAAAGAAATACATATAAATCTCTCGCCTACTAAGAAAACTTCATGAAGTTTGCTTCATCATGTAAATCCCGTCTTAGCTTTAATTCTTTCAAATATATTTTGTATAGAAAAATGAAAATTAAGAAATAAGAAAGTCGGTCAAGCCCGACTGAAATATACTCTGTACCTGTCAAAGTTTATATTTAACTTTTAAGTGTGGCGTCTCTTAAACTGTGTCTTGTCTCGTATTTGTCTGGAAGGTTTGAACAATCTATTTTCAAAATTGTGAGATATATGGGGTTTTTAAGTTACGTGTCATTCAAATATTTGTCTAGAAGGTTGGAACAATCTTTCTTTAAAACTGTGGGAGACATGAGGTTGTATATTACAATTGTTCTGAAGTTTGTAACGCATAGAAGGAAGCATCGCTATAAACCCAAAAACAATTTTGATTTTTCCATTTTGAATCTTAGCTATTTTTGTTAGGAATTTAAAAATTTTTTTTTAGCTATTTCTAGCAATTTTTGTTTGCAAATCTGGAAACTATTGAGTCCCAACTTCTGGCAACACAGCAGTGGAATCTGCTGGACCCGAATTGTAATGCTTCCTCAGGTAGGTCAGAAATAAAATAAAAAAAATAAAAATAACTTCCTTCATGATTTCCTATTAAAAATGAGTCTTTTTAATTTCGGGATTCGGGAAATTCAGGCTTCCTTCGGGAGTCCAGTCTCGCGCCTATTTTTATTTGGAATCGTTTCAATAGATGTCTGAAGTTCAGACAGATTATAAGAGATGAATCAAAAATCTTAGCATGCCTAGATATTTACACTCTGTACCGATGCTGAAAAGAGTTTATAAAGTTTATGCAAAATGAATGGTACAGCCAGAATGGAGCATCTTCAACCCTTTAAAGTAATTTTGTAATTTTCATCAAGCCCCGCCTACTTTCAAAATCCTCATATCTCCCACACTATTTTAGGTTTTCGGACCTTCTAGACATAGTATATGGTTATCATCATTATTAATCGATCTACCATACATCGTTTTTAGATTAGGTGAAAGATTGTCAAGTTATAAGCAAAACAAATAATTGAGCTGGGCAGCACTGGCCGCAACCATGGTGGGCAGCATTTACACAGATTGTGTGTCCCCACGCTCAAAACTTATCAAACAGTATTTACAGCTATGCAGGGCTTACATTGGTCCATAAAATGACAAATTACTGAAAATGACAATGATTTTCCTTGAAAATAATGGGAGTTTATAGAGAGTATATTGCAGTCGAGCTTGACTAACATATTTACTGGTTTTAAATTGCGGACGGAGCTCATCCCCAAGGTCATCTCCATGTAGCCTGTTCATGGGGTAAGCTCTGCCATTTCTTACGAAATTTAAATGTGCAATGAGGTGTAAAGCTAAACAAAAAGTTCTAAGCTCAAACTTTTTCTAAGTAAACAGTAATAAACAATATTTTTTTAGTACGCTTGACAATGTCTTTAAAAATGTTCAACAACTTGCACTTAAGCAAAGTCGCGGCGGTTTTAGCCAGTGATTAATATAATTTCTATCTATTTTATATATACCAACTCGTCTGTGTTTGTCTCATAAAGTTTAGCAAGTTTTCATTTCACTTGCTAATTGTAGCTTAACATACACTACTAAATATTATTGCTTTAAAAAGTCAACTGACTTATTAATTATGCATATTTAATTAAAATCCCCATTTTAAATGATTAAATCCTTTTGCGTAATAAATTATACCTTCACCCTTGCATGCTTCGGTGTTTTCTTTTTTTTTGTGTTTTTTTTTTGCTGATTAAATTGAAAAATCACTTCCAACCCATTCGAACGACTTCGACCGCATATCAATTTACATAGCTAATGCCCCATTATTACACGCATTTTTACAATATCTACTTACAATAATGCATATTTCATTTTGCATAAATAATCCACAATTTAATTAAGGCTATAAGCAATTTTTCATTATTTTTTTAATAATCCTGGCTTAAAGCACCACCCCCTGCCCCCCTTGACCGATACAAATAAAAAAATGTCCAGACAATAATCATAATAATTGTGTGTATATGCAGTTAATTCAGTTCAATAAATCGAGTTACTGGCTCGTTTAATTGTCAGTGCAAAAGTGAGTTGAACATTTCCAACGTTTTGATTGTTTGTAATAAGCCTGTTCGACTCGATAAGAAGCGCGATTTGCGTGTCGGCGCGTGGATTTAAAAATTAAGCGCCATAAAATTGCATTTCTCTGCACCTTAACGCCGTCCTCAGCGATCAGTGGAAGCCATAAAAAATATAGGTAGGCAAAGCGAAAATCATAAATAAAAACGCTGGCTGGCTTATCAGCGAACGGCCATTGGTCGCGCGGCACAAAAACCAAGTTTATTATTTATTTTGGCGCGAACTTTACGAGCACACGGACGTACCTATGAATGTACGTATATATATTTTATGGCCCCAGCTTAGGTAGCCGGGCAGACGAAAAAAAAATGTATATTTTGAATTTATTTTTTCACGCGCCAATAATCACAAAGCGCCGCGTAATCAAATTTATTGAAAAATAAAAGTCATAAAAAAATTGGAATTTTTTTTTTGGGTAACACGCGGAAAGGAGTCCAGTAGCCCGACGCTAAATTCATCAACAAAATGTATTTATTAAAGAAAGAAGCAGAAATTTCTGCAGCAACTATTCAATTCAATCCACCTCAACATATTTTCTCTCACAATATTTTTGCATTTTCAAGATTGAAGAGCCAATTTGCACACTTCAAGCGTGCTCCTGCCTGATTGAGTGGGGGTGGCCAGCAATGCGAGGAGCAAAGCAAAAATTAATTTCATATAGAATTTCAACCATCCGTTGGTAATCATATTGATTTAGCTTAATTAATAGACTTTTAATTGGTTGTTTGTGATATTTAATCAAACTAAGTGAACTGCACAGAATGCACAATTAAACTTGCAATAGAACAAAAAATCAATACAAATTGCCTCTGTGAATATTAAAAATATTAAAATTGGAAAATGTCAAATCCAAATAAATTTAACATATTTATATTTTGCCTGCTTCTAAATACGGATATCTTTAATACTATAACTTTATTTGGAAATCTGGCTATTTGGTTAATTGTCTCTCCAAATTTTAGGAATTAGTTTTCCTTCAACATTGCTGCTTCTGGCGTCAACTGTGCAGTAAGTAGCAGCTTATTACTTTTCTGTATGCAGCTAGCAATGATTGTGGTTTTATTTTTAAGCTGATTCCAAATTTTGTGATGTTTGGAAATACGAGGAAATGGCCGGAATGAAAAAGTGTTATATTGGGTTCCGACTTCTTCAATAATCCTTTATAAATTTTTTGACAACTCTGGCTAATTTAAGCTTTATGAGTTTAACTTTCACACATTTACTATAGACGATTCTAAAGCATTGCTGATTGAGATTAGAAGTTTGCGTTTCACAACTCAGAGCTGGGCGGTTCAGTGTTTTAGCTTTCCATTACAACTTTTCTGTCGATTTGGGTCTTAGTCCGGATTTACACGATGAAGCAAACTTCATGAAGTTTTTTTAGTAGGCTTGGAATTTAGAGGAAATATTTTTAGACCTTTTAAAGGAATAGTAAAGAAATTCATTTAAATCTCTCGCCTACTAAGAAAACTTCATGATGTTTGCTTCATCATGTAAGTCCCGTCTTAGTCTCAAATATGCCGACCAGATCTTTATCTAAGGAATCGCATGACCAACTTTTACGGTTTTCTCCTATTTTGGGCACTGTGAATCAAACTGCATCATTAGTTTTATGAGTTATAACGATGGCTTCAACGAAAATTTTTTTTTAATTTTTCATCAAGTTAAAATTTTTTTTAATTGTAAAAAAATTATATCTGATTCTTGAGAAATCTGAATAAATAAATTTTAATGTCCTCTAATTTACTACACTTACAGATTTTCGATATCAGTGCGCTTTCAAAAGTTATGGTCCAAAAACTAAAATAATTGCAAACTTTTTTAGATAATATTTTTTCCAACAAATTATTAAAATCACAACAAAAATTTTTTTTTAGTGTCTTTCCTTTTGTTCTCCAACAATTACTTAATTGCTTATTAAATATTTCCTAATTTATTGTCATTTTGTTAATAAAAATTATGTAAAAACCTAATTTTTTTTTAGATTTTAATCTATAACTTTTGAATGCGCTATGATATCGAAAAACTGTGTATTAAATTAAAGGACATTTAAATCTATTTATTTAGATTTTACGAGAATCCCCCCAAAATATATATATATATATTTAGAATTTACAAGAAAAATTTTACTTCGTAAAAAAGTTAAAAAAAAAATTTTTGTTTAAAATCATCGTTAAAGCTTAAAAAATCAATGATGCAGTTCGATTCCTAAGGCTCGAATTAGGGGAAAACCGTTCGAGTTGGTCAAGGCTTTTTTATTTTTGGAAAAAATCTATCACAGTGTTATTAATTCGTCATCAATGTGCAAGAATTAACCAAAAAATGCGCTGATGCCGCAGCAGTTGCGATGCTGCAAGCAACACACACACACGCCATTTTTCTAGTAAAACTTAACCAATCTTATTGGGCATTTCAGTTCGTTCTAATGCATAGAAGGGTCAATTCGTGGACAAAAGATTTTGAAAGAGCGTTCGACATTTCTTATCGGTTCCAATGCATCTGATGGTTATAGAATAAAACCTTTATTGACAAAAAACTCGGAAAATCTGCATTAAGTGCAGGTCACAATTCGACTAACTTTTGAAAGAAATTTAGCAAAAAAGATGATACAAAAGTTATAAATCTGAATTACTGAACAAGTTCTGGAAGGAAATATGGTCTGACTGCTTAAAGTCCTTTTCATCATTACAAATTGATGACTTAACATCTTAAAAATCAGATAGTTGACTTACCTTCCAATGCAGGATTGGAAAACTACACGATAAATGATGTCGACCAGTTTATGAATTTGGATACGCACAACGAAGAACTTATGAAGATAAACGAAGACTAACACAGATGAGGCTGAAAATGTTGACAAACGAAGAGAGTTATTTAATTTCTATTAATTTTTAAATCAACTTCTTAGTCAGGTTGGTGAATTGATTGAAGTGTCCCTTTCTGATCCAATTTAAATCCGCAGCGCACAAATTTCATACGAAATTAATGCTGCCTTTTGGCAGGGAAATACACTCAAAATAATGACAAATCCAAATTTGAATATTTTGAAATTCATTTGTTGAAATTATGTTAAAATGTTTTTAATCTTTATTTAAAATCAAAATTTTCAATTAAAAATTATACATATTCTAAAGGTGCAAAAATAAAAAAATATACTCAAATATCTGTTTGTGTTTATGCGTACAAACACCCAAAAACAAGGATTCATCAAAATGATAATATTTAGTCATCAAATTGAGTATCAAATTTTTCATAATACTTCAAGTATCATGTTCATATTTGAAACGAACTTAAATTATATTTTTGCGGATATTAAATTGATACTTATTTGTATCAGTTTCAATTTCATATTAGGTCTTATCAATTTGTCGAAGTTTGTATTCAAAATAAATGACAAATCACGTAAGTGGAATTGGCTATACAAAAAACTCCTGTACGAACTCTTTTTTTCAAATGGATTGTAAGAAACCAAGCGTTATTGAACAAAATATCAACATACATGACACATTTCCAATAAAATTCGCATACTTTTCTGCGTAACTATTTTCAAGCAAGGAACTACCTTAGCCGATTACAACAAAGTGTTGCCTACTTTTAGATTGTTCATTTTTAAATTTCAGCACTATAGGCAATATTTACATTTTTGTGGCAGAAAGTCCATTTTCTAAAGCGTCCTTGTCTACAAATTTTGTTTGGAATTAGTTTATAAATTCATCAATCCTCACTGTTACATACCAGAAATGTTTATAGATTGCAGCCCTGGTAATATAACAGCTGTTAAAATTAACATTTGTTTTCGATTGACAGCTGGATGTAAAATGCGTATATTTCTTTTTTTTTTTTTTTGCAAATAATGAGCGCTTATTAATTCAAGCAGCAAGCATGCACTCAAAAAAAAAAAGAAAAACCTTATATTAAGGCTGAGCAGTTCCTAAAACAATAAATTGCCAATTATTCAACATTAATGTGCGTGGTAGTGTGAGCTGAGGTGCAGCCATTCTTGTGTTCCAATCACCGAGGTCTCCCGAGTTCGATTCCCAGACGAAAAACGTAAATTTAAAAAGTTTTTAAAATTGTTATTAAATGTTTTTGTGATGAAAAAATAACTCTCGGTGAATAAAAACCAATGGTCTTCTGGGTGTGGTTGCTCGTAAAAGAGGGCAATCAGTTCTTAGTATACTTAATAATAATGTCTCACCGAAATGCGAAACCTGTTCGCATACTTTTTCAGATGATGCCTTGACATTAAAATTGGATCATGATCATTTTACAAAAGAGTAAAATTAAGCAGATAGAGAGAGAGAGGACTGCAGAAACAAAAACTGTTATATTTATCCGATAAATATGAAAGTTACGGAAAGATTAGCCATTGCTACAGACCATAAGGCATCCTTGCTTCGGATGCTAAAGCAAAAGTCAGTCTACAGAACCTTCTGAACCATACTGCATCTCGGCTTGTAAGTTAGCAAAATGATGTGATATTACAGGCAATGCATACTCAGGGCACAAAATGAACTTGAATATAATGAGAACTCGAAAAAATAAATTAAAACCAGTTATGTTTTGATTTGCTGCAGGAGACTATAGGGCGCTTGTCGTTCAAATTAAAATCTTTGCATTCACTAAATCGTCAAATTGGGCTAAATCTAAATTTCACTCAAACTCCCAATATTAGCCATGCCTAAAAGAATGCTATAGAAAAATGGTTGAATGATATTTAATGAGCAACAATATGTTATCGAACCAAAAACGCTCAGAACAGACTCAAAGTTGGTATTTCATCAAAATTGCAACCGAGGCTCGGTTATTGGAGTCTCATGGTCCCATAACCCAACTAGCCCTTTCACTTCCGATTTGACTTTCAATAAGTGCAGTTCACCAATAAGTGCAGTTCACCAAAAATTTTATAAGTGAAAAGTTTACAAAATTAATTTTATATCAATCACAGTAGATTGTGTATACTCGTTTCGCTAACCCAGCGCCCATAAACTAAATCTTACCGTGCCAGACTGCAAAAGTAAGTTTATACAGATCAGTCTAAACGTTCCCATGGCTATGGCTGGACCAAGTGGCTTTCTAACCTTATAGGATTGGCGGCCAGTATACCCTCCCAGCGTACCCCCTGGTGTACCTCCACTGGCATAAGCAAAGGTTCTCATTGACCTTATTGAAGACAACTGGAGTGCAGCTGTTCGCTTTTTGCCACTCTCATCATAATTTCTGGTAGTTGGACAGAAATCCCCACACCCAACGGAGTGCTCCTCTCAAAAAGCCCCAGGCACAGGCAACTACGCTCTTCATTTCTCCACCCCCTCTTCACCACGAAATTGAGAGAACTCAAGCTCCCAATGATCATTGGCTTGGTTTGGAGAGCAGTGCCCTCGCGTTTGCTTAGCCTCATACACGTGTGGTCTGAGACGTCGCGTCTCGTATAATTAAAAGCAAGTGATCTTCCCCAAAAGGAAAAAGTGAAAATATTGGCCAAAACGGTGAAGGAAAACCCCGGCTTAACGCTAGTGAAATAGAGCAGATTGATTTTTTTTGTGACCCATAACCTAACCCATCTCATGTGCAAGAGTTACGTAATGGCCCGGCACGTGCCAAGTGAAAATTTGCAGTCACATTAAATTCTTCTAAGCAACTCAAAAGAAATCATGTGGCCTGCGAATAATTCAAAATTACCGTAGCTTTTGTTTAAAATTTCAATACACTTCTCTCTATATTTTGTGTTATAAAATTAATGTTTGTTTTTTCAAAGAATTTTCCTGGGAAAAGAAAGTGCCCAAAAATCTCCATGCCAAAAGGTGACAATTTAAAAATGCATTTCAAATACGTTCATAATATTTTTTAACATCTTAAAGTAAAAGTTGATCAATCATTTTGCCCCACTTAAAAGAACTGCCTAAATTCAAGTTGCCTTGCCAAATATAAAAACAATATATTTTCTGCCAAAATAAAAACCAAATTTACAGCAACAACAACAACATCAACTATGAGAGCGCTTTCATCGTTGGATAATTGTTCGGTGAGTGATCGGCTTTAAGCCGCCAAAATTGTTACAAATTATATTGTGTTTATTTGCCCGGCAACTAATGATCATAATCTAGTCCAGAAAATTAAATCCAAGTTAATATGAACATGCAACTTAAACATATGTTTAAATTACATGTTTTGTTCAATTCAATGTCTTGTGAACAGCTGTATGTTTTATGGCTTTAAAACAACGAGCTGCTGATAAGCAAATGCATTTATGACCTTTAATTATCATTATTAAATTTATTCTTCTTTTGGCTGGCCCCTCGTTTGCCTTGACTTTGCTTAAAGCTTTAACTAATTATCATTAACTTCAGCTCATCCAATGAATAAAAAGAATAAAACGAAACATAAACATTGATTTTAGAACTTAATTAAAACTTAATAATGAATTACTATTTTGAAATTTAAACTTAATTAGAATTAATTATTTTGCCTATGCACCTTTAAATTATATTTACTCTACCTTACCTATTTTTATATTTTACAATTATTATTTTCCCTTAATCATAGAGTTAATCCCCCATAATATGTTAAAATGTTGCCCAGATAATAATGAACCACATAATGAAGATTGTTAGCAATAAATTAAGAACTTAAAATGAAATGATGATTTGCTAAACTGTGTTGTGTTTGGGAACCATGCGGCGTTTAGGAAAGCGGCTGAAAGTATAGAGTCGTTGTTTTAGGGATCACCGGTCATAGCTTGACCTTGGCATATTGGTGATCATGGTAGGGTGGGCATTGGCTGTTGCAACAACATCAGCACAGCACAAGACAGTGACTCGGGACCTGAATACAGTTCAGGCCATCTGATTATATGTAGTTGTCCTTATCTATAAATCTTTTTCTTCCCTTTAACTATTCTTTCCAAACTATATGAGCGATCGGTTTTAATAAGATTCAGCACGCGATTATCTATAAAATTGTTGTATAAAAAGGCGAGCAAGTGACTACTTGGAAAACATTTTGGAACCCATCCCACTACCGATTATAATAGCCGGAACAAGCGCGTGCCCCCTCCAAGTCTGCTACCCCTCCATCAGCTCGAGTGTCTGTCTCGATGCAACATTTTGGTGCACGCTGCATGCTACAAGACCCAATTTGAATTAATATCACTGTCAAAAAGCTGTTTTATATGATAAATTCAAGTTAAAATAAATAAATAAATATTTAAAATTAATGGTTTAAGTGGGGTTAATAATGCCAGGGGATGAGGGCAAGCTGACTTTGCATCACCTTTAAAATTACATTCTATTAATACATTACTCGTACATTTGCCCTATAAAGTATGCTATATTTTTTCAAAACCATTTTTATAAATCATGGCCAAGTGCTGCCACGCCCATTTTTTTTAAATAAAAATTTAGGCCAATGCACTATAGGAAATATTTCAATTTTTGTGGCATTAATTAATAACTTAAAAAGTAAGCGAGATTTTTTGATCCGGTTTTTTGGTTTATGTCATTCATATCATTTGGCTACGTATTTGAGAAAAATGGGCGTGGCTGCACTTGGCCATGGTTTATAAAAAGGCTTTTTAAAAATTTTAGCATACATTTAAGGGCAAACGTATGAGTAAAGTATTAACAGAATATCATTAAAAAGGTAATTCTGGGTCAGTTTGCCCTCTTTCCCTGGCACCACTTTACCCCGGTCAAAAACATTAATTTAAAAAATTTGTTTGTTTATTTTAAATTGAATTTGTCATATAAAACAGCCAAATTTTTGCCGCGAAGTCAGAAACATATTTTTCGAAAGCGATATTAATGATAAATGGGTTTCCTGCAAAACAAAAAATGACTAATTTTTATTTATTTTCTGAAAGTCTCTCTATACTATATACAATACAATATAATTTGCGTCCTAAGCTTGCACTGCGTGTGCTATAACATCAATTTGCAAACCAACAAGCCGAGTTTCATAGTTGTGCAGAAGCTTCTGTAGACTGACTTCTGCATTAGCATCCGAAACAAGGATGCCTGATGGTCTTCAATGGCTAATCCTTTCCGCCGCTTCCATATATATCGGAAAAATATCACAGTTTTTGTTCCTGCAGTCCTCTTTATATGCGCATTATTGCTTTTTTGTAAGATCATCCTATATTAATGTCAATGCATAATCTGAGGATACGCGAACGGGCTTCGTATTTACTTATTTTTTTCGCCTTTTGCGGACATAAAGATAGTATCCTAAGAACTGCTTCAAGGTCAGCTTGCCCTCTTTTACGAGCAACCATGCTTGCTGCTTGTATTAATAAGCGCACATTTTTCGCCTCAGATAAAGAAAGCTTAGAAGCTTGTTCCCTCCGACCTATTACCTTAAGCACTTAACTGAACTTATGGATTTTTTTATGTTGAGCAATTGTGTTGCCTTAGGCCAGTCAGCATATTTTAGCTTAAAAAGTTTCAGATTTCGTTAACTTTTCTGCCATTTTGCCTCCAAATTTACTCAAAACATTCTGGATTTTTCCTAAAAAAATATTTTCGATGATTTTGAAGGTGCTTGGTTTAACCCTCCTATGAAGCAATTAAAAATAACATACTCTTTGTCAGTTCGGCCAGTCGCTTTTATCCAAATGGCAAACAATTCGGTATTGATAAAATTGAGGTTATGTTATAAAAAGTTAAATTTCGCGCAAAAGTTCAAATAAATGCACATTGAGATAAAGTGCATCGGACGCAGAATTGATGATTCTACAAGGTAAAAAAAGTCTCAGATCTAACAAATGCTAACAATTTTTTGCAGGCCTTCGTGAAGTTAAATTTTCTTTAAAAATATCATGATATGCCTCACGAATACCATTGACAACTATGACAACACGGTTTATATCTACAGACCAAAAGTACAGAAACGTAATACAAACCACAATTATCAGATTCCAACAAAAATATTTGACCAAAGCTGATGTTTTTCTTACTATTTAACAATTCTAAATTGCAGCAGAAATATACGCATTTTACATCCAGCTGTCAATCGATAACAAATGTTAACTTTAACAGCTGTTATATAACCAGGGCTGCAGTCTTTTAACATTTCTGGTATGCAACATTGAGGACTGATGAATTTATAAACTAATGGCAAACAAAATTTATGGACTTGGACACTTTTGAAAATGGACTTTCTGCCACAAAAATGGAAATATTTCCTATAGTGCAATGGTATGGCAAACCTAAAGCTAAACAGGATTCAAAAATCTCGCTTGCTTTTTAAGTTATTAATTAATGCCCCAAAAATTAAAATATTATTATTATATTATTAGTGGCATGTTAAGAACTCCGACAAAAGTATTTTTCGAATAAAAACTAAATTCGTACCCCATTCGAGTTCAAAATTTATCAGCTGACATTTAAATTCGCATGTCGCTGCAGGGATTCTAATCAAAAAAGGTTTTTGTCCAGTCAGCTTAAGCAACTTTCCATTGCATTTCAATTGAAAATGTCGCTCAATCGAACTGAATTTCCAAAAAAGTGGCTATCATGCCATCGCATAAGTACAGCATCTTGGACTAGCTCACAGACATATTTAGAATTTCTAGTCATCCTTTAAGGATGCAAAATAGCGACAGCAGCTCCTCCTTTTTGTAGTTTCTCTACTGATTGCCTTTTCGTATATTTCTTTCTTTTTTTCTTGCTACAAATCGAACAAGTTGCAGTTTTATCTTGCAAGACGCACGCTTAACGCCTGCAAAATGGCTTGATTTATGGTCTGTGGGTGGAGGTGGACAAGACTGCGTTTTAGTTAACACTTCATTTGTCTATGTCGCACCAAAGAAATTTCAATTTGAATTCGAATTTGAATACGGAACATAAAATGGCATAATTAATGCAGCTATTAGGCAGCTGGGCATAAACAGCTGGTCCATTTGCTAGGCCCCCCTCCCGCCACACTCACACTCCTTCTCTCGCATAACAAAGCGCAAGTTTATTGGCACTGTCAATGTGCTGGAAGCAAGTTTGTTCACTTGCAAGTAATTGAAAGTCATTCTTTATGCAATAATAAATGAGTTTTTCGCACACTTGGCCAGCTCTCAATTTCAGTTTCAGTTTCAGCTGGAGCGTCACTTTGATGCATGCTGGGCTCCGGCTGAAGATGCTGCAGCTACACCCAGGCTAAGAGAGATAAACAACTGATTGCTGGTCGTTTGAGCGCCATTAGCCTGCCGGGCCAACAAGTGTAAGGAGAGAGGGTCTGACACATTGCCAGTTCATCACACGGCCCAATGAAGGATTTAGACTCGGTTTGACTTGACACAAATGGCCTCAATGTGTTTTGTTCTGGCAAATCTGTGTACAAACTGAAGTACCTCCCTTCCTCAGATGTCAAAGCGCAATCAAGCTGAAATTTTTAATTTCCATTCAACAACAGCGCATCACATTTTAATGCGGAATAAATCTAATTAGTGAAATCAAAACCTAATCATGCGTTAACAATTTATGAGTTTCGGCTTTGGCTTCCAGCAAAAGTCCAACAAACGCGTGGCATAAATTTGACCCACCCACTTTGCGTTAAAGTAAAAAGCGCCACGTTTGCAGAAACGTTGGCCCAATTTTTTTGTTCACGTTAAGGGCAATGCTTTGCATTCAATTTCGGCTGGGCTTACATTCACACGATGTAATTGAGTGCACAATATTGAATGCAGTGCCAGAGAAACTACAAAAAGAAATGGTTGAAAAACGGGAAACCAGTAATTGAGTTTACAATGATGCTCGAATATGAAAGGATCCTTCTTTTTTTTGGGTGAACCAATATATTGATATTCTACTTGTATATTAAAAAAGCGACGTCGCCAGAATTTTATTTGCTGCTAAAGTGGGAAAAGTTGTTAATGTTGAAAAATCAAATGAAAAATATATAAACTTTTTTAAGTTCTCTAACCTTTTTCTGTTTACATATATAACAGTTTTTTTTTGTGGCCAGTGGCAACTTCTCTGCTCACATTGCCGACCCCTGATTTAAAGTTTTCTTAGATAGGAAAATAAGAAAACTTTTCAAGGCTCCCTAATGATTTTCTGTATACAATTACAATTATTTTCTCAGTTGCCAAAGGCAACTTCTCTGCTCAAATTGTCGACCCCTGATTTAAAGTGTTTTCTGAATGGAAAATAATAAACTTTTTAAATCTCTTTAAGCTTCTTCTGAATAAGATTAACATTATTTTCTCAGTTGCCAGTGGCAAATTCTTTGCTCAAATTGCCGACCACAGATTTAAAGAATTTTCTAAATGGAAAATAAGAAACTTTTTAAATCTCCCTCACCATTTTCTGTTAACGTATTGTTTGTTTTTAGTGGCCATTGGCCAGTGGCAATTTCTCTGCTCACATTGCCGACCCCTGATTTAAAGTATTCTCTGAAAGGAAAATAAAAAAATTTTCAAATCTCTCTAACATTTTTTTTCTATACGATTAAAATTATTTTCTCAGTTCCCAGTGGCAAATTTTCTACTCAAATTTCCCACCCCTGATTTAAAGTATTTTTTTAAATATTTTATAAATATTTTTGCGTCTCTACTAATAGTTTAAAATAAATTTAGTGGCAAATTCTCTGCTCAAAGTGCCGACCCCTGATTTTTAGTGTTTTCTGATTGGAAAATAATAAACTTTTTTATTCTCATTAAGCTTCTTCTGTATACGATTAGAATTATTTTCTCAGTTGTCAGTGGCAAATTGTCTCCTCAAATTGCCCACCCCTGATTTAAAGTATTCTCTGAATGCAAAATAAAAAACTTTTCAAATCTCCTTCACCTTTTTCTGTTTCCTAAATAATAATTCTTTTTTTTGTAGTGGCCAGTGGCAATATCTCTGCTCACATTGCCGACCCCTGATTTAAAGTATTCTATGAAAGTAAAATAATAAAAAAATCAAATCTCCATAACATTTTTTTTCTATACGATTAACATTATTTTCTCAGTTGCCAGTGGCAAATTCTTTGCTCAAATTGCCGACCACAGATTTAAAGAATTCTCTAAATGGAAAATAAGAAACTTTTTAAGTCTCCCTCACCTTTTTCTGTTAACGTATTGTTTGTTTTTAGTGGCCAGTGGCAATTTCTCTGCTCACATTGCCGACCCCTGATTTAAAGTATTCTCTGAAAGGAAAATAATAAACTTTTCAAATCTCTATAACATTTCATTTCTATACGATTAAAATTATTTTCTCAGTTGCCAGTGGCAAATTTTCTACTCAAATTGCCCACCCCTGATTTAAAGTATTTTTTTTAAACATTTTATAAATATTTTTGAGTCTCTATTAATAGTTTAGCAATAAATTTAGTGGCAACTTCCCTGCTCAAATTGCCGACCACTGATTTAAAGTATTTTTTAAATATTTTTAACGTCCCTATGAATAGTTCAGAAATAAATTTATGACCTTTTGGAGTCAGCTGTGCAGTAGAAAATATTTGTTTTTAAATCAAAAAACTTTGCGTTAAAAAACTGAAGGTCCATTTTCAAAATAAATATTCAATAATTATCTTAAACTCATTTTATTGATTGCTAAATATACAAAACTTATATCCTTATTCAGCCTTGCTTAAAACAGAATTGGTCATTATTTGCGGGCAACGTGCATATCCAAATTTGATACCAAATATGTAGGATAATGTCGAACATAAATGCTGTATTCAGGTGTCTGGCCAAATTGAAAATACCAGTATGCAAAATCGCCCCTCTCTCTGAGTGTGACACACACACACTCGCTCACTTCAACTGCATATATCAAATTTTCAATTTTCCATCAGCTTTTACAGCCACAAATTGCTGGCAACGAAAACGTGCAAAAACGTTTATCATTTAACTGCTGCAATTACACACACTTAAATGGAATTATATGTATTTCAGTCTACTTTACATTCCAAATGCCGAGCAAATGACTAAACTACAACATTTATGCGCAACCCATAAACATTTGTCGCCTATTGTCTTTTTGGTTGTATACGTCCTCTGCCCTCTGTCCCTTCTCGTCGAGGAGCTATTAAAATTTTATGCTCCACTTTATAATGATTTACACAATGATGTGTAAATGGGCGCCAGACAAGAACTTGATTTCAATTTAAGATTCCGAGCCCCACTTAATTGGATTTCCAGCTTAATTACCTTTCAAAGACATAAAACACAAAAAATCAAAAAACAACAACAACAACAAAAAAATGGTATGTCCAACAAGTTTAAAGTTTCTGATGCAAAGCAAACTGGGCTAGCAAATATTTACATAAAATTTTTGCCACGCGCTTTTCGATTTCGTTTTCGCTCAGGTCCCATGGATAAGGGTAAGCCCGGGCACAAAAGTTGACAAACAATGCGTGGCTCCCAAACAACAAAAACAACAACTACAACAACAACAGAAAGAAATCAGCTTAAAATTAAAATTTGCCTAAATGGAGAAGAAGCATCAGCTTTGGATAGCAAAAGTCACGTTTCGTACGCAAAATTATGAATTTCTTTTCAGCTCACTATGGCCAAAAAGACCACGTTTTTTTTGTCGTGAACTGGAATAAAGCAGCTTTACACTTAAGAGTAGTGATGATAAAAATGACCATATTTTTCACTTACTTAAATAGCACAAATTTATCATTACCTATAGGTAAATGTTAAAGGGTAAAGCTTAATACTAATTGTTTTCACTACATACAAAAAATAGCATGTCGGAAAGCCTTCGAAATTTTCCGAACAGTCTTTACGCTATGTTAGTTTTAAGTTATCAAACGGAATGCCCATGGCGCTGCCAACTTGAGCTACTAAAAGGCTGTTTGAATTCCGATGGAAAAATTTGTTTGTAATTATTCCGACTCTTCGAAATGTCATCAGCAAAAAAATTGTCGCAATTTGAAACGAACTGTATTTACATTGCATACGACTTTTGCTTTCTGCATTTCCTATACAAAATAATAAAAAACTCTTTAAACTAAATATAAATGACAACAAAGCAGCTGACAAAGCAGTGTGACCGTTTGCGATTTGGTGGTATTTTACTGCTGATCGGTGGTATAATTTTAAACGCGCCCTAAAAGTAGGCAGCATACATTTTCTCAAAGAACACCTCGTTTTCAAAAACATGAAGATGAGAAAACGGCCTGAAGAAGTTCGGAAACAATTTCCTCTCATATCCATTGCTTTGAAGCAAGAGAATCATGTATTAGTTTATTATTAATATATTGTTAAAGTTAAACGTGAAAAGAAGTAGATCAAAAAAGATTCCAGGTAGAAAGATGGTATAGCAGGACTATAATTTACTGGGATAGGTAATACATAATTTAGGTAGTTACACATGGCATTTTTATATTTTACAACTTTTATATATATGAGTGCTGTCAGAGAGTCCCAAGAATCTAAACACAAGGACTACAAAAGTCATAGCAAAGATTTATGATACCTAGAAGCGACATCTCATACAAACAAATTTGGATGACAGGTCCTGCTGGTAGAATAAATGCACCAAAATTGATCTTATTTTTCTCGTTGGAGCACTGGAGCCTCTTTTTGCCAAATGGAGTCTTTTGAGCAAAGCAAATTTGTAATTTCATAATATCAAAATTTTATATTGTCAACACAGCGAGAAAAATCGCAAAAACTGAAACCTTAAAAGTGATCGAAACAAATTGTCAAATAAAAGTTCTTCTCCATAAGTTAGAATTTACGCAGTGATATGATTTAAAAATAGGATATTTTTTTGTGGCATACAGAATTTGCGAATTTTATTTGGTATTGAGCGGCCAAATATACAACCGTGTTGACTTCTCAAAAGAAAAAACTTTCAGGTATTTTAAGATCTAGTTCCTTTTGTAAGAAATATTAAGAGTCTGCTTTAGCAGAGCACAAATTTTTTTCTAATAAGTTTAGCTAAAGCAGCGGTCGGCAAACAATCATTTTATGTTTTTTGTCGCAACAGCAGCGCCGCAGACGTAACGATATTGAATACCGAATAGAAAGACAGTTGTTTTTATTGCACAATAAATATGACCAAAATTGTGACTCATAGACTTCCCTCCACATTCGCCTGATCTATCACCCTGCGACTAATTTCTATTCCCAAAACTCAAAAACAAGATATAAGGACCAGTTTAGGATGATATCCCAGCCATTCAAGCAGCCGTAACCGAGCTACTGAAAAATAATTCCATAACTGACATGACAAAAAATCGATGCATGCGCTGGTTCTTCGTCCCCAACGTTCACTCAAATGGAACCTATTTTGAATAAATAATAACTTCCAATGATAATATAATGTGTATTTTTTTCTTTATCCAAAAATTTGGAGTGAACAAGTTTAGAGGGATTCCTCAAACTGATTTGCTTTTGATTTTGATTTGCTTTTGATTTCGTGAAAGCAAAACTCGCAGTGTGTGCAACCAAATTTCTTCCGATGGTTAAAGTCCAATAAAGCCCTCATAGGTTAACATAGGTTCCAGTCATGTGCTGTTAGGCGCAACATTACTTGTTAGCTCCGTATGGGCAAAAAGTAAAGGGTGAAGAAATCGTTACTTCTGCTTCTTCTTTCCATTAATTTTGTATGAAACTAAATGGTCGTATTCATTCGTAGTTCCGTTTTTTGTAATTGACGTTAGTTAGATGATACCAACCCGATAAAACGTGCCGACGTGGTCGTTTTTGATTTTTTTTTGAGGTTCGATAGTTTATCGGTTGCGCTACATTGAAAGAATTTTTTCATGATAACAATCAATGGGCAATTTATAAGATATCGTAATATCCAAAGAAAATATATATTTAAAAAATATAAATTTGTACTTTTGGTCCATAGTGCAGCAGTCAATATTCAGTGGCAACTGGAACGGGATTGGGATTGTGTTTGGCACGCTTGATTGCTTCCGGCAAATGAGGCATTTTTAATTAATTCGTCAATGATGTGAAAACTAAAACGCATATTGTGACGGGCATTTAGGCAAATTAACACCAAATATCAACAAGAACTTCATTAAAAGATTTTTATTTACTTTAATGCTTGCTGCTGCTGCTGCTGCTGATGCCGCTGCTCTTTGGATGTGTTGTTGATTTAGCTAATTCCATTAGACATATTTTGTAAATTACTTAAGATTTCGCATAAATTGAATGACGCTCGACAACGGCTGATGTCTAAATTAGAAACCCGCCTGGGGAACCGCCACTCAACAGCATTGCAACAGTTGCTCTCGGTCCCTCCTTCTCTCTCTCTCTCTCTCTCGGTTGCTAGTCAGCACCAGCTACCAGCAGACAGTTATGCCTGTCAAACGGCTTAATTCAGTCCTCTCCCCAAACCAAAGTCAGCCTCATCAGGCAAACTGACATTTTAGAACGGACGTGGGACTTATGTTTTCTCGCACACTCATTAAAATTCAACAAAATTGTTGCCAAATTAACTCAAACATAAGCGAGCAATAAAATTTCCATATTTTCCCTAGCGACACAAAACTGAAATCCCGGCAAAAGAAAAGCAACCCTCAAAATTTAACCAAAAAGCACCCGTTGAATTTGCAAATATTGAAATAGAAGGTCCAAAAGCCTCTTTATACAAAAAGTGTTAATTACTTGCGCAAGCTTAAAATGAAAACTCGAATTGTTCCTATGAGACTACGAAAAAGTCGGGGGTTATGTAGAAAATTCGACACATGTGTACACACGTACATGGGCACTTCTAACAACCTGCAGCTTCTGCTAAGGGATGGTGGGAGTTGAAAGCACTTTTTGGAAATAATTACGAGGTGCATAGAAGCGTATTTGAGTCTTGAGTGAATATTGATTAAGCAACAGAGAAAATTGTTAGTGTAAAGTTAAAGCAAATTGTTGTAATAACTTAAAAAAACACTTTTTAGTTGTATTGACTTATTTATAGTTCACTTATCGACACAATTCATTAACATTCGTTAACGAAAGTAGGTTAAGTGCTATTTTACTTAAGCCTTAAGTGGTGTGATTATTTCATGAACGTATTTTTAAAGTCCAACTGATTTCAGTTACGGTTTGATGTCTACGACGCAACGCTGGCTCCCCGCAAAAATCAATTAATAAACCATACGGGTATTTTCTGAGTTACGTCCGTTACATTCGCTTGCATTCTTTTCTCATTTCTAACGATCTTAGTGATATATCCATCATCCAATCATAGTGGTAGCTTATGGAGAGTACTTTCAAATCAGAGAAACAGATTTAGGACTGCTTGCTTTAGCGGAGAAATAATGGTTGAAAATGAGCCTTTCCTATGTTACACAAATGGAAATACGTATTGGAAATCAACCCATATTTTCTTTATTATCATTAAAACTTCTTTTGAACCGAATGCTTGATTAAAATTTGCTCGTACGTTTCGTTATCTACGTTAGATATTTTTCCACAGGGCTAGAGTGAGGACTACCTCCAATTGAGGAAGGGCCTAGGGTAAATAAATTGGATTTTAAGAGAATACAAATTCTTTAATCGCAGGACCTACTTTATTCCTGAAGATGCACTTTAGTTTCTTACAAAATCTACATACTGAGGCTTTACAATCATACATTCCATGTAGCTTGCACATTTGATTAATTCTTTAGATTATCTGTACAGAATTTATCAATAGGGGGTATGCCAACAGCGGCGCACATCAACGTTAGAAAGTGCCAAATAAATGCAAAAATATTGGAAATATTTCTAATGCTCATACGTGGGTTGCTATTTAAGTTTCTGGCCTAGGTCACTTTTAGCCATTTTAGGACCAATTGGCCTTTTCCCAAAAAAATTTGGACTTTAATCGATAAAATCTCCATACAACTCTTTCATGTGTGACCACGTTTGATATCGATTAACGATTAATCAAAAACTTACCTCGGCAGAAAAATGGAATTAACTCGTGAAAATTTTCGTGCAATAATTTTTCACAACTTTCGACGTGGATTATCACGACAAGAGTGCAACGATAAACTTAAAGCACCATCCTTTAGCACTGTGAAAAATTGGTTTAATGAATTCAATCGCGGGCGACGCTTGCTCGAAGACGAAAGTCGTGAAGGTTGTCCAAAAACAGTCGTTGTGCTAGAAAACATTGATGCCGTGCGTGAACTGATAATGCAAGATCGTCATGATCACATACCGTGGATGAGGCATCCTTGGGCTTTCTTCCACCAGCATACATTCGATATGCAGAACCCTGGGCAAAAGTTTTGTTCTCGTTGGATCCCGCACAATTTGACAATCGCTCAAAAAGGCTCTGTGGATTGGTGCAAGAAATTTTGAAAATATAATCGCGGTGTTAAAAATATAAGATCGTCCTGTCGCTTATGAGCCCGAAACAAAACAGCAATCGACCGTGTGGGTCTGCGAAGACGATCCAAAGCCAACGAAAGTCGTTCGAGGAAGAAGCACTTCGAAGCAAATGGTCGCCTGTTTCTTCGGTAAAACTGGTCATTTGGCGACAGTTCCGCTTGAGCAACGTAGGACGGTCAATTCTGAGTGGTACTCCACAATTTGTTTGCCTGAAGTCTTCGGAGAAATTCGAAAAACGAACAGGAGAAGGCAGATCAATGTGCACCATGAAAATGCGAGCTCTCACACATCAGCTCACACCATCGTCTTTTTGACCGCCCAAAACGTCGAATTGATGGGTCATCCGCCGTAAAGCCATGACTGACCCAATGACTTCTATATATTCCCGCACATCAAGGGAAAAATGCGTGGTCAACGATTTTCGTCGCCAGAAGATGCTGTTGAAGAGTTAAAAAACCATGTTTTGGAGGTGTCTCAATCGGCGTGGAAAAAGTGCTTCGACAATTGGTTTGAGCGCATGCAAGAGTGTATAAATCTTGCTGGAGAATACTTTGAAAAACAATAAAACCATTTTTGATCATAAATATTCGCGTTTTCATTATTTGGCCAGAAATATATACATCAAACTACGTAACACAATGCTTGATTTTTTCTCTAAATCTAGCACGATGAGGCAAGACTGAAATCGACTTCAATTTAGTGTTGAATTTTCAAGAAGAAATGTGCTTGAAATCGAGAAGACTTGTGCGTTCGATTTTGAATTTGGGAGCAAGGGAGGTGAGGCGTTCGGATTGCTGGGAGCGAACGAAAAAACTGGCAACTTTGTTCTAAAATGCTTAGGCTGGGTTCACACTGTTCGACTCATGAGACATGATAATCTAGTAGGCCCTTCTGTTTTCTTGTTTTCATTTGTCATTTGACATTGAATTCGAAAATAAATCATGCTTGCTATGAAGCCGACTTAATTTAAGAATTCATGCTTGATTCCAGTATTTTCTTTTTGGATCCAAGAAGATTCTGTCTTGCCGAACTTCTGACACAAAATCTGCTTGATATCAAGCACGATCTGCTCGCTTTTTTCTTTGAGTGAACAGCGCTGTTTTGCTTTGCTTTTAGTTCCAAATTTGCTGTGGCCATTGCCGTGCAATCGACACTTTAACTGCTTGAGAATTTTATGGCAATTGTAACGAACGGAAAAACGAGCAAAGCTAAAATTTGCTCTATGTGAGTTTTGCAGAACTTAGACCCAAATATGCAGTGCATTTAATTTTAATTTTAATTTCCAGATCTATGCAGTGCATGCTCAACTGTAACCAGCTAAGTCGTAAGAAGCCTAAATGTATAGGCAAACCCTTGATATTTTTGCAAGTCTTGTCTCAGTTGAATTTTTGAATTTTAGAAATGTTATGAAAGCAATAGGCTGGACTAAAGAAAGCAAGATCCGCTCTCAATGCAAAAAGAGACAATGGGAGTGAAAAATTGGGTTCTAAATGGGAATAGAATCCATAAAACCAATAGCTGACAATTCCTAAGGGTTATTAGCTATTTAAATTTAAATTCAAGAAGCCGACTCTTCAATTTCTCACTGTTATTGACACTGTCACATTGCTAACTTGGTCTTTAAAATTGGTTAGCTATTTTGTTGTTTGCCCACTTGGCACTACTTCAAGTTTGCTGGCTGGTTCGGCCGCGATTCATTGAAATGGGTGATAATTCACCATTGATTGCACTTTGTCGCCAAAGTTTTGTGCCATTGACAACTTTGGCAACTGCAGTTTGCCTTTTCTTCCAACGTTTTTTTTTTTTTATTTTTTTTGCGTGTGTTCCTCTTATCCGCTTCCTCTTTGCCTTCGAATGCAATTTGGTTATTTTCACATCCAGTGACCGCACACGAATTTTTTTGCTCGTCTTAAAGGGTGTTTTTTTGTTTCTTCGCTGAAGTTGACGTGGAAGTTGGTCTTGAGAGCAATTAGTTGAGATTTCTCTTTGGCGGGGTTTAGCCACGAGATGGAACAGCAGGATAAACAAAAAGTAACAACAGGCATCATCATCTGCGGAGTACGACGTACGTCGAGTTGTCACTTGCACTTGGCAACTTCATCAATTTCGCTTAAGCCGCTGCCAATGTTAATGACAATGGGAAATTATGTAGCCTACGGGCGGCTTCTCTGATTGGGGCGTACACTTTCCATGCAAACTGTTGTGCAAGTTTTGTCTATAAATTGTGTTACCATTATTTGACCTGCTTGCATACAATTTTCGCACACAGGCCTACTGGGAAGGGGTCGAGTTCAAGCCGCCTCAAGACTGGCGCATTCGTGCATGCCAAACACTTGAATTGCAATGCACCAATTACGAGCATACTGTGGCAGCTTCTGGGCCGCTTCTTGGCACCGAAGCATAACTAATCTTTTGAGATTTCCAATTAAAAGTAAAACAAGCAGCGGCAAGAAAAAAAATGTCAGGCAAAGCCGGGCCTGCCCTGGGAAAGTGTTTTATACATTTTACGTGCAAAGTGTCTAAATTAACAAGGACGTCAAAGTCAGCGGCAGCGAGATGAAAAAAAGTAACTTTATAATTATGTTAAGCATGTTTCAGCTTATTTTGCCCGGGCCCCAAGTTCCACGTATTTGTCTTAACTGCAGGCTGCAGGCTGGCTGGCTGGCTCCGGGCTGCATTCACTCCGTTTAATAGGCAGCCAACTGATGACTGATGCCTGAAACCTCAAGCTGAGTTTGCAGTTTGGCTTTTGTGCTGGGTTTTAAGTTCTTTGCCAGTATGAAAATTACTTTTACATCAAGTCATATGCACTCGGGCACCCAGTGCGTATGAGTAACTTAATTAGAAAACTTTTCCTTCGCCGATATGCCGGCACACACGCGCACACACACACTGTCTGTAAGTTTATGTTAGCTCGTGCGAACGGTAAAAGCAACTGCACCAATATACATACAGCTATTTATGCCCAGCATCAAAAACATTGGATTTGGCTAGATTGCTGCCTGCAGGCCTTTGAGATGTGCTTGAGTTGGCAAAAAGTGCAGATGACGTCGTTTCCTTTTTACGTAAAATGACTTTGGACTTTTGCATTGATGGCACTACAGTTACTAGCTAAATTTCCAGCAGAAGATGGCTTTGAAAAATTACAGGGTTTTCCTTGAGATTTTTGTTAATTTTTTTGAATTTGTTGCCTACTTTTTGGGGCAGAATTTTATTTTTATTTTTTTGCAAAGCAAAACTGACAAGCAAAGCAGTTTGAGAACTTAGCAGATAATGTGAACTTGGGAAGTTCAGAAAAGTGGATTTGCAAAGAAGTTTGTGGTAGCTTTAAGGGGGTCTTCTACCTTTGAATAAACATGTTTTCGAATATTTTTGTTTTTCATTATTATTATAGCCTGGACATTCCCCTTTGTTTATTTCATTCCCTCCATTTAAAATATTATCGGCCTACCAATTAAGGTCTCAAAAAAAAAAGGTGTAGAGGTGGTGGCCATGATTCCAGGACTCCAGGTTATCGGAATTGAAAACGGTAAATGAGGATATGATCAAAATTGCTGTAATTCTGGCCCGTACCTCAATAATATTTTTATACACTTAAAAAAAAGTGTATAATAATTTTGCCCAGAAGTTTGTAACGCATAGAAATATTCATTTCCGACCCCATAAACTATATATATTCTTGATCAGGACGACGAGCTGAGTTCAATTCCGACTGTCAGTCCGTCCGTCTGTCTGTCCGTCTGTCTGTCTGTTTCTAAGCGAACTAGTCCCTCAGTTTTAAAGCTATCAAGCTGAAGTTTTTCACAGAGTTTTCTTTTTACTGCACGCAACTAATATGTCGGAACCGGACGGATCGGGTGACTATATCGTATAGCTGCCATAGGAAAGATCGTTAAAAAAACTAGTTCTAGTGAAAAAAACTTTTTTGTTTTCCATCGAAGCGTCACTAATCTTGGTAAATGTTAGTTGTATAAGCCTTTACATAATATTGAAAAAATTTATAAAAATCGGATGACTTTATCATATAGGTGCCATAGGAACGATCGGTTCAAAACCTAGTTCTAGTGAGAAAAACTTGTTGGTTTTCCATCGTAGCGTTACCAATCGTGGTATGAATTATTTTTATGTGCTTTCACATAATTCTGGCAAAATTGAT
This sequence comes from Lordiphosa mommai, assembly GCA_018904225.1. NCBI lineage: Eukaryota > Metazoa > Arthropoda > Insecta > Diptera > Drosophilidae > Lordiphosa > Lordiphosa mommai. Next base: position 79,119 of record JAEIFT010000740.1, read on the forward strand.
CTAAATCGGATGACTATATCATATAGCTGCCATAGAAACGGTCGTTCAAAAAACTTTTTTATTTTCCATTGTAGCGTCACTAATCTTGGTATATGTTAGTTTTATATGCTTTCACATAATACAGGAAAAATTTATCAAAATCTGATGACTATATTATATAGCTCCCAAAGAAACGGTCGGTCAAAAAACTACTTCTAGTGAGAAAAACTTTGTTGTTTTCTATCGTAGCGTCCCCAATCTTGGTATATATTAGATTTATATGATTTCAAATAATTTTTATCATAATCGGATGACTATAGCATATAGCTGCCATAGGACCGATCGGTCGGAAAATGAGTTTTACTAAGAAAAGTTTTTTTTATGGTTTTAAATTTTTATTATCAATTATTTAAAAATTTTAAAAATCTGATATGTACATCCTATATATTTTACCGGTTTAATCAGTTGGAGTAAAGTTTTTCAAGTGTATTAAAACTTCGCCACAGTCGAAGTTAGCTTTGCCTTCTCGTTTTTGACACCGCTTAGCTTATCCTAGAAGGAGACTCAAAACACTTGGTCATTCCATTCTTATCAACCTCTTGGAAATATCTAATTACTGAAGTTTTTACTGTCCACAAAATGGTTCAGTCGGGAGGAACCTTACGAACGAAAAGTTTTCAAAATTTTTGGTAAGCAGTCAAATATAAAAATTCACCCATGTTTTGTAAAACAGAATTGTAAAAAAATTTCAAATGGGGTAATAATGTACCTCAAAGACGGTTCACATGAGCTCTGATCACAGACCATGTTTGAATTTACATCATTCAGCACTGACCTCCTCTACCAATCAAATTGCGGAATCATCAATTACTCTATGCAAGCATTTCAATGACTTTTTAGCATAAAAATCTTAAAAAAGTGTGAGCCACTTAGCCACGTGTCGGCCAATGAACCCTAATTATAAGTTCTTATATCATTGAGTAGATAAAATCCCCACAGACAAGCAGTCCCCAGCCAATCCACTGAGCAGCACTGATAAGCAAAAGTCATTTAATGCTAGCAACCTAACTCTTATCAGCCGGCTGGCCTGGCTAAAGATATGGCCAATTAGAAATGAGTGAAAGATGAGTGAAATCTGGAGAAAAACCAATTAAAGAACAATTGATGTGTCAATTTGGTATCTTATCAGTGAGTGTGCGAAAAAATTACGGTAGCATTACAGAGTTTATTTTAAGAGATGCAAGTGAAGAGGGAAGCATTTAGTAAGCACTCAAAGTCTCAAGTCAAAATGAGTCGGACCCTTAGGTATTCCTTAACCGCACCGTAACCCATGTGAGTGTGGCTTTAAAACTGTTATGAGATGCTTTAATGCTTATTGCTTACTTCATAGTTTAAGAAAAACCTGCAACTGTTGGATGAATCCAATACACTGGTCTACCAATCTCTGTCCCCATAAGAGTCCAAGAATTACTTCAGTGGTTGATCATCGCACGAACTGCATCAATGCGGCTTAGCTAATTTAGCCAATCTAAAGTGCAAACATTAAATGAAATCAATGTGTGAATGCGATCAAAGAAATCTAAGTGGCTTCCAGGAACAGCCCAAGCAGCCCGCTCCCCCTCAGCAGCCCCCGCAGTTCCGAAACCAGCTGATAGATCAGGCTGAGGAAGAGCTCAACCAGAAACATAATTAAAAATATTTTCATTTTTAATAAAAATTTCCCTTTTTACACTGCAATCTTTTGTTGGTTCGTAAATTTTAATTGAATTTTATCTGGATGTTCGATTAATGTCACTCTCAAGTGGCGCTTTTATTTAATGATTTCCCCTTCAAAAAAATTTGGTTCTTAGAATTTAAGGCTGTTATCATTAATTAGAGTGCTTAAATCTTATCACCTGCTTTGGAAACCAACCGCCAACTAATTGGTTAATTCATTGATGGGCTGCAAACAATTATAGATAAATTCATTTAATAAATTAAAAAAAATATATTAAAATGTACAAAAATTTATTAAAATTTTTCATTTAAAAGGTAAGCGGTCATAGGGAACCCACTCAGAAGCGAAACGAACTGCCATCATGAAGGTTTTATGTCTATTTCTGGTAGCCTGCTCACTGCTATTGTCACAGGCCCTTACGGCCAACCAGCCGTCTGCCGAGCATGGTCCTTGCCACAATCGGACTACCTTTGCACCTCCACTGAACACTACGCAGGGATCTGAATCTAACATGACTACTACCGAGAAAAGTACAGTAGCCGAGGAGGAAACCACCACCGGAAATCCACAGATGACAACAGCCAGACTGCCTCAGCAAAATTCCACAGATCCTTGGGAAACAACAACTACCTCAACAACCATAGAAACCGCACCCCCATCAGAATTCCAAACACCCACACCGCCCACCACACCTTCCCCCCCGTCCAGGCTACAAAAACTTCTACACTTTTTGTAAAATACCCAAGAGTAGGCCCATCTACCAAGTAGATTAGCCATATTCTCTAATTAGTTCAGAAATAAATCGTCAGCATTTGAATCGTTTATGTTGTTATTACGGTTGAGCCGGTGAACTGATAAGATGTCTAAGCTTGGGTGATTGGACAAACCGGCTTATCACATAATTAATTTTTTTTCCTTTTTGTCAATTCTTCTAGCAAGACACTTTAACTCTAGTTTCCGATTTCTAACCTAAGTGATTTTATCACATTTTCTTTAGCCAAGATTTCAGACCACTGAGAATAATCGATATCATCTGACTGTTCATCAACTCACCCATACCAAACCCAAAATCTTATAAATACCCAGCCAACCATATCCGAAACGCTACAAAACTGGATTGAAACGGGAATCCCACAGCTACACCTTTTAGGATTGATTATGGAACGCTCCTAGTAGAATTGAAACGGGAGTTCCCAGTAAACACCCCTATGAGTGTGCATTACAGTGTACCTGCCTTGTATGAACAAATTTTTATGGCTATTTTTTTTTTTTGCAGCTCTTGGCTGAAAAAAATCTGTATATTTTATAAAGAATTTCATAGAAAACCAAAATTAGATATTTTAAGTTTTCGCGAGGCACAATGTCTTTTAACAACACACAAAAAAAAATAAAATTTTAAAAGTTTCATTTTTCAACTTTGGCTAAAAAAGTATTGTAATTAATCATTTTTCTTTTGATTTTACCAATCTACACCCTAAAAACGACATTTCAATCAACTGCGTAATTGTTTGATTTTAAAGAGCAGACACTTTTCCCTTCAAATTACAAGTTCACTTTTGATTTCCATATAGAATCAAAATGTTCGCAATTTTGATCAATTATGTGCGATTTTTGTCGAGTCGATATGCTAAAAAATAGAACGAAACAAAAAAAACCCTGGTCGGCTACCACCACCAGCTTAACATGTGCTCTGCGCTCAATTCTTTCGCTAGCGTGCAGTAGCCGAATGCGTTGAGGTGCAGGCGTTTGTCTTTCAGTGTGTGTGTCCCAGAGGTCGTGTGTTCGAGTCCCCAGACAAGGTAAAGATTTAATTAATATTATAAAAAATAAAAAAATTTCAGAAACAAACGAATTCAAGTTCAGCATCGGGGAAGGACCGACTTTGTTTGTAAAGGTTGTTGGTTGTGTGTGTGTGTGTGTGTGCAAAACACACAAACCACTAAAGAAAACTGTTCCACAAAATTTTTTTATTATTATTTCAAAAGTAAAACACTTTAAAATCAAAATGGAAACAATTTTGAAAATCAAACGTGGAAACCATTTATTTTTGAAATGAAAAATTGTTGGGTGTAAAACAAAATGGGAAATTGGCGGATTTACCAATGAAATATGTCGAATTTACCAACGTTTTTTTGTGTGGTTAATGTTCGGAAATTTAAGGTTCAAGGTTCTTTAGCGAGGGTTTCGGTTCGAACCTTGGTTCAGCCTACGTTTTTCCGAATTTTAATATAAAAGCAATTAATTGGAAGCAATTTACACTTTGAACTTTTTTTGTCACGATTTCTTCGAAAAGACCATTGTGTTTTTTTTCAAGGTGCCGCAATAAATTTGCTGCATGCCTGCCGCTCATCTTGAGTTTACATTCGTGACATTGTGATTTGTCAGTGTTTATATCGTATGTAAATTTTGAAAATATTAATTTGCTCGCCATTGTACACCTTCTTCTTAAAACTTCTAAGCGAGAATGAATTCGCGTGCCAAAATACGCGTAAATACATTGTAAGTTGTGGTATGTTTGTATTTTTGTCTCTTTCTATTTCTATTCTTCTTTGCGGCAAATTTTTGGCGCGAGTCACACACATAAACACGTATGAACTTTTTATACTCTGTACCGAAGGTACACAGAGTATATTGGGTTTGTGCAAATGTATGTAACAGCCAGAAAGAGGCATCTCCGACCCTATAAAGTATATATATTCTTGATCAGCATCAACAGCCGAGTCGATATAGCCATGTCCGTCTGTCTGTCCGTATGATCGAAGAGATCTCAGAGATGGTAAGAGTTAGAGGTTTGAAGTGTATGGAACATATAATTCTTATGCATGCAGGCAGATCAAGTTTGTTTTTAGTTTTTGACACGCCCCCTGCCTCCCCCGCAAATTAAAAAAAAAACGAGAGCGTAAGTTGAAGTCGGCCCTGCTCGACTTCGATATACCCGTTACTCAGGTAAGGTTACCCCAAATTGTGGGAGATATGAGGAATTTTTGAAATCGGGGCGGGAACTTTTCTATCGTTCATCTGATCGAAAATGATGTATGGCGGATCGATAGGTAAGATGATTAAAATATATGCTAGAAGGTTCGAACAATCTATTTTCAAAAATTGTGGGAGATATGAGGTTTTTCATATTCGGGGCGGGAGGGGGCGAAATTTGAAACAAACTTATCTGCGTGCAAAAGATACAAGTCTACACTGAAAAATGGTAGCTCTAGCTCTTATAGTTCCTAGATCTACACAGACGGACAACGGACAGACAGACAGACAACAGACAGACAGACACAGACAGACAGACCAGACGACGTCTATATCGACTCGACTGTTGATGCTGATCAAGAATATATATACTTTATGGGGTCGGAGATGCTTCCTTCTGCCTGTTACATACATTTGCACGAACTTAGTATACCCTTTTTACTCTACGAGTAACGGGTATAAAAACTCCCACAGCTTTCAAGATAGATAGTTCGAACATTCTAAACATATATTCTACTATTTATTATAAATCGACCCGCCATACATCGTTTTTCGATTAGATGAACGATAATAGAGCTATACGTAAAAGAAAATAAAAACCAACAACAACAACTTAGAACTTACGAGAAAGAGAGAGCGAGAGGGCAATAGCTAACTGGTAATTTCCCAATTGGAGCTTGCTTGACGGCAGGATCTAATGGGACTGAGCCGCTCTCAGTTATCAGTTACACACAAACAGGTACAGAGTATATTACAGTCGGGCTTGACCGACTTTCTTACTTGTTTTACATACCTTTTTAATTAATTATTATCTACATACACAACTTATCTACATACATTATATACACATTATATTCCACTTATTATGTTAATATCTCAGCTATTCTTCGTTTATGAAACTTTTCAAATATTTCGTTTGATAAAAAAAAATAATTTTTTTGGTGTTTGAAAATTTTGGACATGAATTGTAAAATAAATATTAGAATTATGAAGATGAACTAAAGTGTCTATTGTTTATATCCAGATCACCCAACAATTAAACAATACACATTTATGTTTTAAATTAATAGCTTTCATTTATTTTCGATGCGCGCAAACTCGTCGTCTAAAATCAACTAACACATAAAAGAAGCTGGCACAATGCAGCAAGTAATGAAACGTAATGGAACTGAAACTGTACAGTAAGATCTCTGCACATGCTGGTCATCTCTTTCTATTAATGTGGCTTTTGCTTCTTGCCCATACGAACAGAGGAAATATTAGTGAGACCATTTATATGGGCATGTTCAACACACCTCCTCAAAAGATACATTAATTAATCAAAATAAAAATTACAATACTTATTAGACAAGTTTGCGCTTTCTGGGAAAAACAATTTTCATGGTCCAACATTCGCTGCATAGGATTAGGGAAAACCCAGAAAAACCTAATCAGACCAATCAAAGTTAGTAATAGTATTACATTTTTTAAATGTATTTCAAAAATTAAAATTAACATTTAAAATTTACTTCATTCAGTTAAAGTCTTTGAATTAAATCGTGAAATTCATATATGGATAATAGAAAATATAGAAAAGTAAAAAATATTAAATTTATAAAGATATTTATTCAGAGAGTCCCAGGTGATTTCTCAAACTCAGGAATCTTGCGGTAGGGAGCGGTTTTGTCAGGATATCAGCCAACTGCATGTCTGTAGAAATATACTCAAGAGAAATTAGTTTCTTTTCAATTTGTTCTCTTGTAAAATGATATTTAATATCTATATGCTTAGTTCTCTTGTGGCAAGTGGGATTATTGGCTATACTAATACACCCTTGATTGTCTTCAAAAATTTTGATGGGTTTATTCAACTCAATCTTTATTCCTTTCATTAACGACTTCAACCACAAAGCTTCTCTTACACCCTCAAACAGTGCCATGTATTCTGCTTCAGTAGATGAAGCAGCTACTGAATTTTGTTTCATCGTACTCCAGCAAATTACACACGAATCGAACATTTTAAATAGATATCCAGTTGTACTTCTTCTGTCTGTCTCACTTCCAGCCCAATCAGAATCAACATAACCATTAATAATATTCTCACAATTAACATTTCTCGCAAAAGTTAATTTTAAATCAATAGTGCCCTTAAGATACCTCAGCACTCTTTTAAGGCACTGCCATAGTTCCTTATTATTATTATTGGTATATCGACTTAGGAAGCTTATTGATGTACACAAGTCTGGGCGTGTACATAACATGATGTACATCAAACAACCAATTAAATTTCGGCATGGCGCATCACATTTTTCTTCCGATCCCAAAGCTTCATAATTAAGCTTACTTGGAAGTGGTGTACTAACTGGCTTACAATCTTCCATATTAAATTTCCTTAAAACGTTTTTAATATAAGCTGACTGACTAAGACACAATTGGTCATCTTTTCTATCTATTTTGATACCAATAAAATATCGAATGTCAAGCAAGTCAGTCATTCTAAATTTGTTCATCAAATAAGATTTGAATTTAGACATCGTATCAAGATTTTTAGTGGCTATTACCAAATCATCAACATACAGAAGTACATATATATTTTTAGAAATATCTCCTTTGTCTATAATATATATGCAACGATCAACTGCTAAATTTACAAAGCCAATGTCTTTTAGAACTTGTTCGAACGCTCGAACCAGCATCTGGCTGCCTGCTTAAGACCGTAAATAGCCTTATTTAGCTTACAGACTGTATCTACACCATATGATAAGCCCTGAGGAACTGTCATATAAATTTCTTCTTTAAGAATACCATTTAAAAATGCTGTTTTGACATCCATATGATGAACTTTTAAATCAAATTGGTTTGCAAGTGACATGATGAAGCGAAAACTGGAGATTCGTGCAACTGGTGCAAATGTTTCGTCATAATCAGTCAAATATTCTTGCGTGAAACCACGCGCAACAAGCCTTGCTTTATATTTAACTAAGTTTCCAAGTTCATCCTGCTTTATCGTAAATACCCATCTGCAATCAACTATATTTTTATTTTCTGGCCTTTGTACTAAACACCAGGTTTCATTTTGGAAATGAGATTCTAATTTCTCTTGTATAGCTTTTTCCCAATGGACTCTATCATTTCGACACTTGATTTCATCAAAGGTATTGGGAGTGTTGTTAAAGAAAGTATGTGCATTCATTAAACACTTTTCTAACAATCTATAAGATATTTTGGGCTTTCCTTTTATCCTTTCACTACGTCTGATTTCTTCTTTCTCTTTATTTTCTTCTAATTGATGCAATTTGTCACCAGGATCAATAGATGGATCGGCATTCTCAACTTTTCTAAAACTTTTCTTTAGTTTTGCTCCATTGATCATAGAGCGAGCCTTTTCAGTTATAGTTCTGATCATTCGTTCAGATACACCGTTTAACTGTGGAGTGTGAGGAACCGTTAGATGATAGCTGATGCCTTTTTCTACGCAAAACTCTCGCATCTCATTAGATAAATATTCCCTTCCGTTATCAATATATAGATTAACTACTTTCAAGTTGAAATGAGCTTCACTTTTGCAATAAAGTCTTTGAAAACCGAAAAACATCAGACTTGTATGTTATCAAGTAAGTTACACAGTAATGTGTATATTGGTCAATAAAAACAACGTAATAGTTCTTATTATCAATTGTTGAAGGTGTTATTGGACCACAAAACATCAGAATGCACTACAAACAATGGTCTTTTAATATAATCTTTGTTTTTGAATTTTTCCAATTTAAGTCTGGATTGTTTTCCGTTAACACACGCCTCGCATAAGTCATTGTTTAACTGCACATTCCCTAATAAATTAACATCTTCAAACAAATGGTTGCGTTTAATTTCGAAAACTTGCCAATACTAATATGTCCCAACCTCTCATGCCACAAGCGATACTCTGCATTATTTGATAATTTTGATGTATGGAATGCGTTATAGTTCATTTTAAATTTTACAATTGGTACGTTATACTCACATGCTCCATTGATTACCGTTTGACCATTCTTAGTGACTTTCACACCTTCAGAATTAAATTCTATGGTCATTCCAGCGTCCTGCATTTTCTTTACGGATAATAGATTATGAGGAATATCCTTACTGAATAGCACATCCTCCAATGTAATGTCATTATCAGAACTTCTTGAGTCGCACAATTCCTTAGCTGTAGCAAGGATATATTCTCCGCGCTTAGCAATCCATCTCCACAGGTGTTTCCAAATTTACGTGATCCGCGAACAACACTTTATCTTTAATAATATGGTCTGATCGCTCCTGAATCCAAAATAAACAAAACTTCGCCTTCTTTCAAACTATCAACCCCCTGCCTCATCATAAATGCAAATCCACGTTCTGGCTGAGTGGTTGCTATTTGAACCTGCTTCTCTCTCTCTCTTTATTTTGATGATTTTGATTATTTCTTTTAAAACTAAAGCAATCCTTTTTCAAATGTCCCTGTTTGCCACAGTGATAACATTTTGGCTTCGGTTTAAATTTATTTTTGAAAGGCTGTTTGTTGTTTTTGTAAATCATTTTCATTTTATTATCCTTCTGCTCTTTATAACGAACAGCCCGCAAAACCTTAACACTTGTATCTTTACTGACATTTTTCAATTTTATTTATGGTCAAGAAGACGCGATTTTACAAATGCCAATGTTAAGTTACCTTCCGACAAAGTCTCAATTGCCGTTGTAACTCCATCATAACTTGAGGGAAGAGTTAACAGTACATGAGATACTTTGTCCATTTCATCTATCTTTGCGCCTGATGCTATTAACTCTGTAATCAAATCATCAAATAGCTTAAAATGAGTCACTAGTGGAGTGTCACCTTTAAGTTTTAGATCTAATAATTGCTTTCGTACCGAAAGCTGTGATGCTAAGCTCTTGCGCTCATAAATTGCATCCAAATTTTCAAAATTTTCTTGGCACTACACTCATTATTTGCAAAGGAAAGGAACGAGTCACTCAAGTACTCTATTATAATGCTTTTTGCATTTCTCTGCCTTTTTCCACTCATCTGTCACTGTTTCTGGCTCTTTGTCAATCACTTCTAATAACTCATTTTCTGCCAAAAGTGCTCTAACTGAAATTTCCATATGGAATACTTCTCTCCGTCAAACGGTTTTATATTCCTTTTCCTTTTTCCATTTTCTTTTCCCTTTCCAAGAATATATTATAATTAACTTGTCTATCCAACACACACACCAATACTTTTCTGCGGAAATTTCAAACTTTCTTTTTCTCAATAATCGCTTATTTTTTTATTTTTTTAATTCTGCAAACAGCGATCACACACACATATACATAATTCTGGTTGTAACTCCTTCTTTTTTCTTTTTCTTAGAAATCGTTGTCTTTGAAGATACACACACAATTCGCTTTGTCCACTTCTGCATAAGCGATCACACACACACATCCATGTATAAGTTTATTCGTATGTATGCAATTACACGGATTTGTGAAATTCACCTTTTTTTTTAATTTTTTTATTTTTTTTTTATACCCGTTACTCGTAGAGTAAAAAGGGTATACTAAGTTCGTGCAAATGTATGTAACAGGCAGAAGGAAGCATCTTCGACCCCATAAAGTATATATATTCTTGATCAGCACCAATAGCCGAGTCGATATAGACATGTCCGTCTGTCCGTCTGTCTGTCTGTCCGTCTGTCTGTCTGTCCGTCCGTCTGTATGAACACCTAGATCTCAGGAACTATAAGAGCTAGAGCTACCATATTTTCAGTGTAGACTTGTATCTTCTGCACGCAGATCAAGTTTGTTTCCAAATTTTTAAAACGCCCCTCCCGCCCCCGAAATCATACAATTTTGAAAATAGATTGTTCAGTCTTTTTGACATATATTTATAATCACTAATCGATCCGCCATACATCATTTTTCGATCAGATGAACGATAGAAGAGTTTCCACCCACGCAATTTGAACGAGCGTAAGTTAAAGTCGGCCCTGCTCGACTTTTATACCGTTACTCAGGATATCAACATGTCCAAATTGTGGGAGATAAGAGTTTTTTCCAATTTGCGGGGGAGGCACTCTACTATAGCTCATCTGATCAGGAAATGATGTATGGCTGATCGATAGGTAATAATTATTAAAATATATGTCTAGAGGGTTCAAACAATCTATTTTCAAAATTGTGGGAGATATGAGGTATCTTTTAAATTGCGGGGCGTGAACTTTCTATCGTTCATTTGATCAGGAAACGATGTATGGCGGATCGATAGGAAGTGATGATTAAAATATATGTCTAGAGGGTTCGAATAATCTATCTTCAAAATTCTGGGAGATATTAGGTATTTTCAAAATTACGTTGGTGGCAACTTTACTACCGTACATCTGATCGGGAACTGATGTATGGCGGATCGATATGTAATGAGGATTAATATATATGTCTAGTAGGTTTGAACAGTCTATTTTCAAAATTGTGGAAGATATGAGGTTTTTTTTCAAATTGGCGGGGGCGGCAACTTTTCTATCGTCCATCTGATCAGGAAATGATGTACGGCCGGTCGATAGGTAATGATGATTAAAATATATGTCTAGAAGGTTTTAACAATATCTTTTTCAAAATTCTAGGAGATATGGGTATTTTCCAAATTGCGTGGGTGGCAACTCTTTAATCGTTCATCTGATCGAAAAATGATGTACGGCGGATCGATAGGTAATAACGATTAAGTTATATGTCTAGAAGGCTTGAACAGTCTATTTTCAAAATTGTGGGAGATATGAGGTTTTTTTCAAATTGCGGGGGCGGGAGGGGGCGTGGCAAAAATTTGAAACAAACTTGATCTGCGTGCAGACAATACAAATCTACACTGAAAATTTGGTAGCTCTAGCTCTTATAGTCTCTGAGATCTAGGTGTTCATACAGACAGACGGACAGACGGACAGACGGACGGACGGACGGACGGACGGACAGACGGACATGTCTATATCGACTCGGCTATTGATGCTGATCAAGAATTTATATACTTTATGGGGTCGGAAATGCTTCCTTCTGCCTGTTACATACATTTTGCATGAACTTAGTATACCCTTTTACTCTACGAGTAACGGGTATAAAAATACCCTCATATCTTCCACAATTTGAGCAACCTTACCCTTCGGTATATCGAAGTCGAGCAGGGCCGACCTCAACTTACGCTCTCGTTTTTTAATAGATTTAATTAACACTGTTTGTTGGTTGTTATTCACAATTATTTGTTTTTATTTGACACACATAAATGCACGCTTTTATTTTTATTTTTTAAACTCCTTTGTTATTTATTAACACAAAATAAAAGCTACAATTAATTTAATTGTTTTATTTGTGTCTGGGCCCATAACCTATTGTTTATATCCAGATCACCCAACAATTAAACAATACACATTTATGTTTTAAATTAATAGCTTTCATTTATTTTCGATGCGCGCAAACTCGTCGTCTAAAATCAACTAACACATAAAAGAAGCTGGCACAATGCAGCAAGTAATGAAACGTAATGGAACTGAAACTGTACAGTAAGATCTCTGCACATGCTGGTCATCTCTTTCTATTAATGTGGCTTTTGCTTCTTGCCCATACGAACAGAGCACGGTTGCCACTTAAAACTTTTTACCACCCCCCCCCCAAACAAGAGCCAAAATATATTTTTTCGGTTATTTATGTTATATTTTTATTTTATTCTATCAAAATTTTTCTTTCTGAATAACTTAAAATTACTCACGTATACAAGGTTTTGGAACAGAGCAGATATCAAGCGTTTATTGTACATTTTTGAATTCTGAATTCAAATCAATCGTCAGTTTTGCCCTGGTTCTTTTTTGTTCCTAAGATATTAAGGTAAACGAGTATTATGTGAGGAATGTTTACACTTTCAAGTCTGATGGCCTAAGACTAAGATAAATAACTTTTTTAATATTTTTATATTAATGGAAAATGTGGATTTTTTTTAGAAATTTCTGTTTTTCCCACAAGTTTAAATAATTTTAAAAATGTTCTAAAATTTCCGTTTTAACTTTTTTAAGTGAGTTGAAAAAAAAAAATAATTCGTAAATGTCTAAATATTGTTATCTGACTTTTTCTTTGTTTTTCTATACTTTTAGTGTTATGTACTGTATTTTTGGTAGAAAAATTTGGTAAGAAAATCGCGAGTCTCGTAGTTTTAGGACAATTATTTAAAAGGTGCGATGATATATAAAAATTGCGAGAGTAGTAAATTGAAGGGCACATACGTTTACTTAAAAAAATTAATCCCGGAATTTTTAAAGTTTCTTGAACATTTTTAAGAATTATTTAAAATAGATCTCATAAAAACCAATGAAATTTGAAAAGGTTATGTGAAATGGCCATTAGGCTTGGAAGTATAAACACGCCTCAAATAATTTTCATTTATATATAATTTTTTGATCAAGAGGATCCAGTTATAAGCCGACAATTGATCTGATTCAGCACTTAAAAATACATAAGAAAAGATAGTTATCTGCTCTGGTCCAAAAGTTAGTATTTATTTGTAAACCTGTGTTATTTATCATAACAGTCAATTTCCTGGTTATTTTGAAACTTCATTAAATAGATAAAAAAAATATTAATTTAAATATTAATCTTATCATATTTATTAAATTTAATCAAAAATTTGTGCTTCACAACAACATAAAAAAAAAGCTATATTACTTAAAATGCCTTCAGTTCCCAAAATTTGTACTTAAATCAAAACAAAATATACATATTAATATATTAATTAATTTCCTTAATTATAAAAACAGTCAGTATCCAATATTCCTACAAATTCTTTAAACACTTCAATACTAAGCCCGTTTTTTACCTTTGAAACTTCTTCCCAAATATTTTTTTTAAATTAGCGGCAGTTAACTGGCCCATGGAGACATTATTGAATATGGTGCTGATTAATATTCAAACTTTTTTGTACTTATTCCAATCATAAGCAAAAAGAGCCAGTTCCAAAAAAAGTGCCAATGCGCCAACCGCAAAAAAACACCAGTTTTGGCGCAAAAACGCCAACTGTACAACCGTGAAACAGAGGAAATATTAGTGAGACCATTTATATGGGCATGTTCAACAGTGTCTATTAATGGAAGCCATGTGAACCAATGCGGTGATCATTTCTGCATAATAAAAAGGTGGTCTCACCTATGATGCCTTTTGATGACCAAGGTAGGTTGGGGATCGCCAGCGCCTGATGTCACCTGCGTATACCTACATGCGTTGCATGCTACAGGTTCGATCGCCGAATTTGAAAAGTTTTTCAGTTCAGACTATCTTAGTTAATATTTCAAGCCATTTCCTAAGTTTCTTGAACTGCATTGAAACCAGCGCTCAACTGACTTTATGGCATTTGAAAATACATATCGAGTATATGAAAGTAAAAGCTGAAATTTCACAGCTGGCCTATCAAAACTTTTTTTGCAACTGTGCGTCCGGCAGTCTTAGTAGGGGTTAGCTGCCATGTTGCCCTCAGCTGACCCAATAATGGCAACGATAAAGACAACAACAACTTAAAAAAAAAAAAAACAATTACAAAACTGATTAGAAAATCTGGTCAGCCTTTGTTTTGCTTACGCCCTCATCTCAGGGCTTGCTCTCTTCACACACCACAGCCAACTAGCTGGGATTGCTGTTATCTGGGCAGGACAACAAAAACAACAAACCGCACAATTTGCAAAAACAACAATGGCCAGGATTTTGGGCAGCACACAAAACCAACAAAAGTCAAATGGGCGAAAAAAAGAAAAACTATATAAAACAAAAAGGCCAAAAGGCGGCTCGTATGTGTGTGTGAGGGGCGTGTATTGCAAACGATGCTGACACGCTCGCTAATGCTGGGGCCAGACACCGAGACACAAACCTGGGGAAAAACTAATCGAGTTACTCAGCGACACCTTAAATATTGCATAAAGAAAAGGACTAAAATAGGAAGGAGTAAAGGCCTCTAGCTGTGGTCCCTTTTAAATTGCAGCTCTCCTTTGGACAGCTGGAAAATGAGTTTTAGAGAGGGAGCTGTTGGCCAAGCATGTCTGCCTGGCATTTGGCATTTTTTTTCCATTCTGCTTCGGCTGGACAGAACAAAGCCTGTTGCAGTCCAACCGTAAAGTCAATCTCAGTGCGATGCCAATAACGATAAAAATAATTGGCGCCGTCCAGGGGACAAATATGTTCACCATTTTCCAATAGCGTCAACCGATCGTTGTTTCTAATAAAAAATGAACGCAGCTAAGTGCACAGCTGCACAACCGTAAAGCTTTCCTCTGCAGTGTGTGCTGTGTGCCAATGTTTTTGCTTGATTCCACATTTGTTTGTTTTTCGTTTTTATACACTTGAAAAGTGTATATTAATTTAAGCCCAGAAGTTTGCAACTTCGCATAGAAATATTCATTTCCGACCCCACAAACTATATATATTCTTGATCAGGACAACAAGCTGAGTTCATTTCCGCTTGTCCGTCCGTCCGTCTGTCCGTCTGTCTGTCCGTCTGTCCGTCTGTCCGTCTGTCCGTCTGTCTGTTTCTACGCGAATCCGCCCTCAGTTTTAAAGCTATCGAGCTGAAATTTTGCACAGAGTCTTCTTTTACTGCACGCAACTAATATGTCGGAAACCGGCCGGATCGGCTGACTATAATTTCATAGCCGTTAGAACGATCGGTCTAAGAACAAGTTCTAGTTAAAAAAACTTTTTTGTTTTAAATCGGTAGCGTCCCCAATCTTGGTATATAAAAGGTTTTATGCTTCCACATAATTTGAAAATGTATCAAAAATCGGATCACTATAGCATATAGCTGCCATAGGAACGATCGGTCGAAAAATAAGTCGTTGTGAGAAAAATTTTTTTGATTTTCATCGTAGCGTCTCCAATCGTTGTATATATTTGTTTCTATGTTTCTCCACATCGTAAAATTTATCAAAATCGGATGACTATAGCATAGCTGCCATATAAACGTCGGTCAGAAAAACACTTTTAGTGAGAAAAACTCTTTTGTTTTTCTATCGTAGCGTCCCCAATCTTGGTTACACTAGTTTTATATGCTTTCACATAATTTTGAAAAAAATTATCAAAATCGGATGACTATAGCATAAGTGGGGCTGCCATAGGACCGATCGGTCGGAAAATGTGTTTTCATAAGAAAAGTTTTTTTTGCGTATAAAATTCTTATTATCAATGATTTCATAATTTTAAATGTCTGATATCTATATCCTATATATATTTTACCATTAAAATCAGTTGGAGTAAAGTTTATGTATTAAAAACTCGGCACAGTCGGGTTGGGGCTTTGCCTTCTCGTGGTTGCTTTTTTATACACTTGAAAGTGTATATTAATTTCGCCCAGAAGTTTGTAACGCATTGAAATATTCATTTCCGACCCCATAAACTATATATATTCCGATCAGGACGACGAGCCGAGTTCATTTCCGCTTGTCCGTCCGTCCGTCTGTCTGTCCGTCTGTCTGTCCGTCTGTCTGTCTGTCTGTCCGTCTGTCTGTCTGTTTCTACGCGAACTAGTCTCTCAGTTTTTAAAGCTATCGAGCTGAAATTTTGCACAGAGTCTTCTTTTTTGCTGCACGCAACCAATATGTCGGAAACCGGCCGGATCGGGATGACTATATCTTATAGCTGCCATAGGAACGATCGGTCGGAAAATAAGTCTTAGTGAGAAAAAACTTTTTTATTTTCATTGTAGTGTCACCGATCTTGGTATATATTAGTTTTAGATGATTTTACATATTTGTGGAAAAATTTATTAAAATCGGATGAATATAGCATATAGCTGCTATATAAACGGTCGGTCAAAAAACTAGTTCTAGTGGGAAAACTTTTTTTATTTTTCATCGTAGCGTCACCAATCTTGGTATATATTAGTTTTATATGCGTTTACACAATTCTGGAAGATTTATCAAAATCGGAGGACTCATAGCATATAGCTGCCATAGGAACCGGATCGGTCGGTAAAATGTGCTTTACTAAGAAAAGTTTTGTTTTATGGTATCAAATTTTTTGTTATCAATGATTTAAAAATTTAAAATATCAGATATCTATCCTCTATATATTTTACCGGTTAAATCAGCTGGAGTAAAGTTTTTTCGAGTGTATTAAAACTTCGGCACAGTCGAAGTTAGCTTTGCCTTCTCGTTTTTTTAAAGCTTGCCCAAAAAATGACCGAAAACTTGAAACGTTTTTAGCTAAACGCTCGCTCGCCCTGGCTCAAATTGCCAACTCTGTTTAGTTTATTTTGCTTTTGTATTTGTTTTTGTTTTGTTTGGTTTATTTGTTTGTTTTTTGCCATTTCAATAAAACATAGCGCAAAAACGTTCAGTTTTTGGCATGAGTGATTTTTACAATATATGTTCCGTTCCATTCTATATATGTGTATATATATATATATACGTTCTGAGTGATTGCTTGGGATTCGTTTCCTGTGCATGATATGGACAGCTTTACAAATTTGAGCAAACTTTTTCACATGTGTGTGCATTGTGTTGTTTTATTTTGGTCGTCATAAGAAGGGGAGCAAAGTAAGTGTTATTAATAAAAGTGTCAATCGCTCCCCGAATTAACAAATTGGATTAAGTATTTTTTATACCTGTTACTCGTAGAGTAAAAAGGGTATACTAAGTTCGTGCAAATGTATGTAACAGGCAGAAGGAAACATTTCCGACCCCATAAAGTATATATATTCTTTGATCAGCATCAATAGCAGAGTCGATTAAAACATGTCCCGTCTGTCTGCTGCCACAG